>JAZHYW010055749.1:0-25692 GCA_037355805.1 Ixodes ricinus | reverse complement strand
GTTACACTCCCCCCCCTTCCCCTTCATTATAAAGGGTACGACCGTTGGCATCTAACCATCCATCCATTGCCTGCTGTGACGTCATATCAGTCGCCATTGTTTTCACATTGCTGCTGAGCGCGTAGGTTCTGTAGCGTACTTTTCGCACCATGGCATTTATTTTCTGGGCCTAGGCAAGTAGGAATGGCCACCCCCGTGGTGTGCTGACGTCATGCGCGAGCACGAGCCCTATATACTGAGAGAGTCTGGCCGAGGGGTGGAGCCTATCCGCCGCTAAAACCCATCTTCACGATAACACAAAATAGAGGATTTTGCTTTTCGGCCACTCCTCTTACGTGCGCTAGTCCAAAGGCTCGGTTAGTAGTTGTCCTTAAACAGAATTTCTTGTACTCTGACATTTTCTTGTGCCTGCAATTGGTCACTATATTGAATCACTGGCCATCCTTTATTTATCTCCAAAAACATGAGTTACAGGTAAGTTTTATTTAATTTGATTTTAAACAAAGTTTGGCTTTCTGAACAAAAATTAATCTGGCGATTGAGCGCAAGGGTTCGCAGCACCTATCCCAGATGGCGCCCGTCACGGTACTGAATTTCGCGCGATCATTTTTGAGACCTAATATTCAAAGTATACAAAATTCGCTTTTCCCAAACGAGGAATTCTTTTAAGCTCATATAGTTTTAAGAGATGGTAGTAGTGAGTAAGTTTGAACTTCTGACTACGTGTGCAGCGCCAAAAGCACCTACATTAGCGATAAACACTTTTATTACAATGGTGTGTCTCAGCATTCCTTGTGTGCCTAATCGAGCATGGGTTCAAAATTTGATAACTCAAAATGGTGGAGGCAAGGTACACCTACTCGGTTGTCTTATTTCTTGCTGTGGTTAACCGGATGGCTTCAAAGGTAGTGCCCAAACTCTCCCAGTATAAGGGACTCTGGTGCGAGCCACGAAATTAGGCAATTAATAAATTTTCCTTTTTTTTTGTTTCGCATTCGCCGGTGGACTTAGTAATCACCTCAATAATCGCACGAAGTACTTCCACGCGTGTATGACACCAAGAATCGGGCGATTAGAAACGTTTCAGTTTTCCTTAAAAGGTAATTGTAATCCAAATTAATGTAGACACTTTCCAGAGTGTGCATGGGCGCCGCAATAAACGACCCTAAATTTCTGTTTCCATCGTCATTACGTCCACTTCAATTCATCAAGACCACACCAAGCCAGATATATTGCCATTTTCAATTCTACTGTTTCCTTCTCCCTGGCGTTGGCCTTGTGCAAGCTCGTTAACGCCCGCTTCACTAAGTCGGCATCGGGTAAAGAAAGAAGGTCAGCAATGGCGGCTGTGATCTGGCTGTCGCGTGTGTAAAGCGTCCGCTGTGTGACCTTCCGCTGTAAAACAAGCCGGAGAAATCGCAACCTGCATACAGAAAGCGCAAACATCCACCGAATGTGCACTGAGCAGGTCCGTTTTACCGATGTGAAAATTCAAACCGCAGTTCTCTTTCTGTAAGTAATTAGAGCAAAAGACTTGCTAAAGTCTAAGTTGGACACGGCCGCAGACGACGGAGTTAGTGACGCTATTCAGTTGTAGCGCCATTTGCCGATAGGCGCAGCCAGCAGACGGCGCACTCTGTTGTCTGTTCGCTGGAACAGTCGGCAGATGGCGCCACAAGTAAATACCGTCGCTGGCTCGGTCGCCTGCCAACCGCTTCCAAACGTTGACTTTGGCAAGTGTTTTGCTCTCATTTCCTTTTTTTACAGGAAGAAACCTGCGCATTGAAATTTCACACGGTAAAAACCGGACTGCTCAGTGAACATCGATGAAAGTTCGAGCTTCATCTAGAGCAGGTTCCGATTTTTCCGGCTCGTTTTACAGTGGAAAAGTCCGTTTGGGATGCCTGTACTTCTACCCAATATGGGTGCCCCTGATTGAGAATGGAGTGTCTACCTTGGTAATAAAATCAGATAATCCCATTATATTTCATTGTAGTGTTTCTCTAGCACAGCGAAACTACGAGCTATTATCATTATACTTCGTTTCAGCTTGGGTCCAGACGCAGCCGATACAAGCGCGAGCTCGGGCTTCAGCGTCCTGCCAGCGCGCGCTCGTGCATTACAGGCACTGTTGGGCACACGCTCGCGATAACGCCGCATCAGCTTCGTCTTGGACCCAAGCTGCCTCTTCCTGAGACGATCTTCAGCGTCCTTGTCGCCTAATACCCGTCAAATACTGGTTTGCTGCGAAGCATTATTAAGGTCCTCCGGATTCGTCATCCCCTGCGTTCCTAAAGTTGTCTGTTACTACAGATAGATATTAAAAAAGGAGCGAAGCGAAAGCGATGACACGACACGCCATAATCGGTTCCCATGATAGCTCCTATTGTCAATGGCTTGCACTTACCCTGAAACGATTTTCCCTAACCGTAATGAAAATGTAAATTAAAAAAAATAAAAATATGGAACTGCTTTTGGTGTCTTTTATGTTCCGCCGGTAAAATTGGATGAAATGGGGTTTCCTGTCGTTCGGGGCCGGCCAGGACGTCGCAAGAGGCGAAGCCGTCATTAAAATAAATGAAACAAATAAAAAAAAAAAATCGACAAAAAAACACTAAGAAGAAAAATAAAAAAGAGGAAAAAGAAGAAATGGCCAAACGGCTGGACTTACAGCGGGAAAAGCGGAAGAATTAAGTAAAAATATTAAAAGAAAAATATTGCACTCTTTTTCGGAAAAGATCACCGCCCAGGAAATGAAATCCGAGAGTATGGTTTTAAACTCGAGATTGCAAAAGCTTCCCCGGATAAAGTAAAAAAACAAATATCTTCATATATATATTAAAATAATAAAATGGAACGAGAAAGAAATTGGACACTAGAGTGATCATTATTTTGAAAAGCGATAAGAGTGTTTAACTAATAAACAAAATACAGTGAACGCAATCTAGGTTGCTGACATCGAAAACCAAACAAAAGTGTGCGCTTAACTACGCTGCTCGAAAGCAAATATCAGCGCTAGTATTTTAATTGTGCTGCGTCGTGTTGAACAGCGAATTTTAACATTCGAATATTTGTACCCCCAAAAATGCACTGCACCGCAGTAGTACACTTGGAGCATCCTAAAGTGGCCGCAAAGAAAGAAGTTCGTCAACTGATACCCTTTGTCACACGGGAACCCTTAACGGCGGTTAACTCAGCTTTAACTGCTGTTACGCGGCACCACAATTACCTCACTATACTCTCGGACAGCTGTTTCGGAAGAAGTGAAGAGCGCGCATGCACTGCTTTGATAGGTGCTCAAGAAGCCCAAGCGCACGTTCGCCCATAGCTTTGACCGCATAGCCGCGGAATGTTGTCTGCAAGTGTTGTGCGCTAACCATGGCTTAGCGTAACTGCCACTGATCTGTACTATGGTTTTAAAGGGGGCTGGATGGCGCATTGACCAGACAGGTATGAAGCCACCGGAAGTAAGCGGCTTGTCCCGGAAGTGAGTGCTTGACAGGCTTTTCAACTCTTCCGAGTGCTAGTTCGAACAGCGTCCAGGGCGTAGGGTTTTTTCCTGTCATCCCAAAAGAGCCTGCTTGTTGCGGAGTACCGGTGCATGCGCACCCGACAAGTCTCCTGGGAAGCCATTTGATGTGAATATTTTGAGATTCTAGTTTATCAAGTGTGGGTATGTCCCACGTTCAAATGCCTTATTCTCAGGATTTTATCCAGAACGGGAGAATTAGAACCCGATTCAAAGACACAAAGCAGCATGGACCAAAATATCGACCGAATGCACTAAGAAGCCCAGCGCACGCCCAACTTCAGGGACAAGCATCGAGCTTCCGGTGGCTTCACTTGCGCCAGGTTCGGAGAGTAAAGCTAAGCGCCATCCAGCCCTCTATAGTATAGATCAGTGGTAACTGCAGTTTAGTGTGCCCGTGTAACAAGGGCATAAAACTTCCCGAAATCAAACCGAAAAAAATAGTAACTGCGTTTGAATTGTAATAATCCTGATCTGTGTATGTTTATGAAGTCGGAGCGATTAGTCAGCCTTAATGGGCCTCTGGTGTCTCTGCTGTAGATGAGGATTTTATCCAGTGCAGTACAACCGCTAGCCTGGTGTCTTTATTAGCGTGAATTACGCAGTGGTGATACACGACCGAACGCCGGTACGTTGCTCATCCAGATCGAAATGGGCAGGGGTGGGGATTGAATCCAGGATCCCTGGGTTCTGCAGCGCGAGCCTTCGCCCCCTTTCTCTGAGCTGGTGTGCGCTGACTTAGTCGGCCACCGATCCCTCAGTTTGAATTGTCACTAGACATAATTGTGTGCATCTCGGGCTGCACTCCGTTCACTTTTTCGCTGACAGTACGATGGGAGATACGGGCTCACTGGATCAATCAACCACTGCCCTTTCATCACCTGTGTGGGTAGAGGCACTGAATAGGTTTACAGAGTACCGAAACTCCCAAGCTCAAATTCATCCACATCCGCGCCGTCATTTCGGATAATTGCAGGGTACACTCTACAGTAAATGAACGCATGCCGCGTCGCTGGCCTTGTCGAAAGGTCTTTCCGGCAAGTGTGTGGCGCTATGGATTGCCGCTTTAAATCATTTGCGACATCATTTACAATAGAGTCTAACTGCACTCGTGTAATCGTTATTCCGTGGTTCACGTTAAAGACACACTGGTTAGTAGACTAACCTTGGTAAATATTGCGGTGTGACTATGCGTGTCCACCGCGTAGTATCTCATTTTGAGGTGAGTCACCTATCACTGTCTATATATCCATAAATACCAATAATTCACTTGGCGAGGGTGGTCTATGCCGTGTTCCCATTGCAGTGGGAACTTTATCAGCTTAGAGCAGTGGTTCTCAACAGTTGTGGCTTCGCAGACCCCTTGTGGATCGGGGGAGATGACGTAGGACCCCTTTCGTAATACGGGAAGGAATCCTCCGTCATCCGTTATAGGTTAAATATTATAAGGATTCAGTAAATGAAAATGAGTAAGGGCTAGTGTGAGGTAGACTTCTCTTATTGGCCCATACACGAAAAAACGCATCCAAAAATTGGAACTTTTTTTTTCAATCTTAGAAAGAAACACTTTTACTGCCGGGCTTAACTGATGAGGCTGGTCTTCGCGGACCCCTAGAATGCTTTCGCGGCCCCGAAAGTGTCCGCGGACCCCCATTCGAGAATCACTGGCTTAAGGCCCGTTCACACTCTTGCGACCGAGTGCGACCGAGTACGACCGAGAGACACCAAACCGGTTTTTAAGCCTCTTGCGGTCTCTTAGGACCAGCTCCGCTGTATAGCGCATCCGGTCCTAAAACCGGTCTGGTCTCTCTCGGCTGTACTCGGTCGCAAGAGTGTGAACGGCGCTTCAGAACTAAGGTGCTTATTTCTGTCACCACATTAAGCCGCTGAAAAGTTTTTGTTTACTCTTTTTGAGCATTCAAAGGACCATCGTACATCACAGTCACGTGATTACTTATTTCGCCTTTTAGTTGAGAAGGAAAATCAAGAAGAAAGATGTTGAAAAAATAATTTCATGGTTCTATTAAGCACCACAGCTCAGTGCGCGTGGAGCGAAAACTCGCACTATAGTGCCCAAGAAACCAGGGTTTGATTCCCACGCCTGCCCGTTTCGACTTGGATGAGCATCGCACCCGGCGTGCGGTGGTGTATCACTACTGCGTGGTGTACGTCTCTTTCTCCTTCATCGTGATCTTTCACCATAACAGGCCTCTTGGTGAATCGCCGCTTTTACCCCCGTGGCTGATTTTTCCCCGCTTTGACCAGGTTATGGCCTATTAGATGCGGAGCATCTCTTGCTCGGGTCTATGTCCCGCGGCGTTGGCGTCGGCGTCGTAGTCCGCACTCACAATACGCACGCGCAACTCTCCTCCTTCCCTCTCTCCAACAGCTGCGCGTTACTCTCTCCGCTCTCTCTCTCTACCAGCTGCGTGCACTGCGCGTGCGTTCGCTTCTCCTCACACCGCGCGCGCCGCGCAACTCTCCTCCTCTAGTGTCCTCTCCTCCAAGTGTGAAAAAAAAATAAACGGCGAGCGGCGAGCGTTCCAAGTTTCTGTGGCGCCATCTCTCGACGTCAGCACGTAACTGACTCTTTCCTCGAAACCAACACGATGTTCCTATCACCCCATGGTTCCCCTCGGGAAGATGGTGCAATTTCTTTTTCGTCAACTACTTCATGCAGTATCTTCAACTTTACCATTGGCCATCAACGATTGGAGCAGATTACCAGACGACATGGTTACTGTAACTGACACACATAAACCTGCTGCCTCTGTAGCCACTTTCATTTCTGCTTTATCTGACTAATACCTTCTCCTACTGTGTTAAAACTGTGTGCAAAATGTTTAGTTAAAAAAAGTACCGCTCCGTCGTGTAATGCCTATAAGGGCCTTCAAGCTATAATAGACGATGATGAGACCTTAGACACCAGAGCTCCATTGAGAATGAGTAACTTCCGGCTGTCCTAAACATACACGCAAAACAAATACTGTTATCTACCTTTGAAAACAAAAACAAAAAACAGCAAAAACACCTCATTTTGAAAGACAAAAACGAGTGCTTTTACAGTTCAAAACCTGATAAACACTGTCCAATAGAAACGCGCACTTTTGTATCCTCTGAAGGTGATTCGAAACGGATAAGCATTTGAAAGTATAAAAATAATATTTTACACGGCAATGTTTTTTTTTTTTGTCTGATTATATTACATGTTTATAATTCACCGGCGAAAAAACGAAGCGAACTAAAAGTATAAGAGTTTGCATCAGAAACTGAAAATGTGCTAAAAATATACTTTTTGTCTAACTTGGTTTCGTATAAGCACAAACTTTTTGTATACTTTTGGAGTATATTGCTTTTTACTGAAGGTTGCGCGAGAAGTAACTGACTTTAGCTAAAAGATAAAGAATAAAATTTACTTTTCTGTGACTCGACCAATAGCTTTTGCTGTCGAACAAGTTAACTCATAATCTTTCTTTTTTTTTTTTTAGTGGGCCAAAATTATGTGAAGCGAAACTCAGATAAACAGAAAAGTGTGCTTATTAAACTGGCTTTCAAATCTGTACCGTGGTCACCTTTACATTCGTTTTTTCCGCACAGTATGACCGAGTTTGGATTAATGCATTTTGAAAACGATGGACCCCAAGATATACTACGAATTTCAGACGAAATTGGCTTAGTTTTGGCATCTGGATTTGGCTCATTTCAAGAAACAATCTCCATGTTTTTTTGTTTTTTTTACGTTTTTGTAATGTTCGTCTACAAAACAACCTTGCTAACAAGCCAGATTTGACTTATCTGACAACATTGTCGGCTGTTGCTCGCTCTAGTAGCAGTTGATGTCCCAAACAAGACGATCCCTCAGGAGGATAATAATTCTAAATCCCTACCCGTTGCTGTGTAATAATCAGTACTATTATTCTCTCGATATTTCGTTCGGGTTCTCTCACAGCGACATCAATCTCTTCAGTTCTTTTTTTTTAAACTTAATTCGAAAGGGAGCAGTTAATCCTAACAACGACAATCCCTTTTCATGTATCCATGCGCCTATATCTGAAAGAAAAGGTCTTTTTTCGAGGGATATAGATATATTCACGAGAGGAAAGTGTTTTCGATAGCTGGAATATAGTGCTATACACCTATGTGCATTTCTGATTTGTCTTTTAGAGTTTTATATTACAATCGCGGATTTTATGAAAGATAATCTTCTTGTTATAGGATATATTTTTAGGCTTTACAGGTTGTTTTTAAAAAGAGGGAAAGCCGCACTATGCAGTTTGTGCAGATGAGTTTTATGGTCAGGGGAACTTAACATGAGAGATACTCATCACGTTAGCAAAAATAATTAACCAATATTTGTGAATTAACTTTTTAATTTGTGAAGATGAATTTATAGTTTTAATTTCGAACATTCTTAGTTTTAAATACAAATTTCTAAATCAGTCAATTGCAAAAATTATTTGGTGCGCGTGCTCGGTGTTTTGATTCGCGCAAATACATCTAAACACAATAAACTCGCGCGTTTTTTTAAAATTATTTTAAAGCATGAAATGCTTTTTAACACCATCCTCCCAATAACAAAATTTTGCCCGTTCGTCCGTCCGTCCGTGCATTTCCCGTCAAATTTAGCGGGAAAATTGATGTCACGTGACCTGACGTCACGGAACATACAGACCGGTTTAGTTTCTCCGCCAAATTTAGCAGAATTACATGACCTCACGTCACGGTATATACTATTGCGTTTTTCCCGCCAAATTTAGCATAAACATTGACGTCACGTTACCTATTTACCAATTACGTTTTCCCGCCAAATTGGGGGGAATGTGGCTTCCCGTGACGTCCCCTGACGTCATATGTGACGGGAAATTGACCGCACGTGACTCATACTTGAACCCAGTTTCCCCGCTAAATTTAGCGGGAAATTATATGTCACGTGAAGCACCGATTTCCCTCGCCAATTCCTTCACCGATTCCCTATAGTGCATTTCATGCATTATAATACTTTGCAGTAAAGATCGCTGCCAAATTTTTCGTTTCTTACGCGCGCTTTCACGCCACCAGTTTTGCGCCCGTTACACGAGCGCTCACTTAACCGCACACCCGCGCTTCCCGCGTCTTCGAGCCCTTCTAACGTTGACTAATTTAGTTAGGTTGGACGACATTCACAATATTTCTAATAGAAGCACATGTTTAATTTCACCTGTCAAAAAGTCAATCGACAAATTCAGGTTCATCGTTTGACTTAACACGACGATTAACCCCTTATATGACCCTTGGCTGTTAACTCACCCGCGCGGACCACATTAATGCATCCTTCACGGATTTTGTTTTTATAAATCGGTTTGGATTAAGATTACACAGTTGATTTTCTACAGCAAGCGCGCAGGTAATTGTTTTGCTTGATAAAACTAAAATAATTTCAGCACAAATATAATTCTTTTTCTACAAGATGCACGAAAAAAAGTCAAGCCGTCAGTGAAGCCGTCAGTACAATAAATACGGGGTAGTCAGTTTATACGAACGTTGACCCTCTGTGTCAAAACTTTATTGTACTACATGAATTACTTATATTTGTAATATTATGG
The DNA here is from genome assembly GCA_037355805.1 of Ixodes ricinus. NCBI lineage: Eukaryota > Metazoa > Arthropoda > Arachnida > Ixodida > Ixodidae > Ixodes > Ixodes ricinus. Next base: position 16,581 of record JAZHYW010055749.1, on the reverse strand, counting down.
TATTATGGTACACCAATATTATTATTTAACCATAATTATTATATTATGGTACCATTGTATGGTATATAGAATCTACTTAACAATATAAGGCGTAGCCCAATTAGGAAGACAGAAGTTTTGTATACGATTCGTCCAAGAATCCTACCAAAACTTACAAGAAAGAATATAAGACCTCTATAGGTTCTCATACCATATTAAATTTTCTTATATATGTTTACTACATACATCACATGATTTTTTTTCACTCGTGTATTGGTAAAATGTTTCTCCTATCATTTGTCCAATAAGCAAACCGAACCTTCTGAAAAAAAGATCAAAATCACAGGAGCTAATATTCTCTGATACAAACGTGTTTTTCTTGTTCATTTTTTTGCACTCATATAATGATTGTCTTTCGAGGGAAGTGTTCAAACGTTTTGTTTATTCAGTCATCAATCTATTACATTTGTTTGTTTTTTGCACGAGACATGAGGGCGATCATGAAGCCTCATTAAAATTACAGCATTAATATACGGATCAATTTCGTCACTGACATGGTAACCTAGGAGCGGAGAAAAACGGGACGGACAACACAAAGCTCTAAAGCTTTGTGTTATTCATCCTGTTTTTACTTCGCTTCTGGGTTACCATGTCAGTATATGAACCAGCTCGTCTGCACACATGCTTTAGGTTTAAGTTTGTTCTTTTCGTTCATGCATGCACCGCAAACATCCAATATAGATCCGTACGCTATTGATGCGTATGGTATGTAAGGCAGAAATGAGAGTAAAATATGCTTGTACCGTGACAGTCTCAGTAAATAGACTAAGTCATTTTCTGGTACTAGTAAAAATACTCAAGAGGCAATCAATACATCGTTGTTTATATGTTCTGTATTTAAACTTCAAGAATTTAGATTAAGGACAAAATAATTCATGTCACGCAGGTATGAAAATGCGTCTGATCACGCTCATTATAACTACGCATATTTTGTTTAAACAAAAAAGAATTAATGACGTAATAAATAAAAAAATATTCGAATTGCCACGCTGTCAACATTATACAGATTAAACTGAAATCAAATCAATCTTTCAGTGCCTAAAGAAAAACAATTTCGTCGTACTAAAATTAATCTAATTCATGTGCTGCTGAAACCATTGCAGGAGGTCGCGTTACTACTAACGGCGTTACCAGTAACGCGGTATTTTATCAGTAACGTAGTAACGTCCTCGTTACATTTTCAAAACAAGCAACGTAACGTAGTTACGTTACTTGTTACATCTTGTTTTCAAATCTCGAACAAATTATTCTCAATTTTATTCATGTGTTTCTAAGCGCCAAGTCACACGACTGCTTGCACTCTCTCACACACCTTCAAAAGTTTGCCTCTCCTGTGCCCTCGTAAAAACTCCCACTTTCGAAAAACCCCAAACGCCCACTCCATTTGTTCCAGTCTAAAGAGTAAAATGGTATAATTTATAATTAAACATGAACGCAAAAGTAACGTGCGTTACTTTTTTATCGGTAACGGTAACGCGTTCCCTTAATTTGCCAGTAACGAGTAACGTGTTTCTTCACTTTTTTCCGGTAACTCCTACAACACTCAATGAAAGCAAAAATAGTCAAAGGATATGGCTCCAAAACGTTCAGTTGGGTTTATTGGTTCCTGACTGGATAGAAGCGCCGAAGGACAGGGACAATGTGAAGAAGGTAACGACAACGCCGAGCGCTCTCGCAACTGAAAGTTGAGTAGAAAACACACCTTAATAAAGCCACGTGACGTGGTTTTATTAGGGTATTTAAGTCAGTGTGTTTTATAATAAACTTTCAGTTCCAAGTGCGCTCCGTGTTGTCGTTCCCTTCTTCACTTCGTCCCTGTCCTTCCCTTAGGATAAAAGGCCATATTTCAAATATAGTTTAAGCGAATTTAATACACTCTAATTTCGTATTTTTTGTTCGCATTCTAAATGCGTTTTATCAAACAAAAATATATTCTGTATCATTAAAAATATGGAAGCATATACTCTAAAAGTGCATTAAAGAATGTTCTATATAGCCTCATGTGTCAAAAAAAAAAAAAGATGAACTCTTACTGTTTGCTGATGTTAAGATTTTTATGCGCGTTACTACAACTCTTGATTGTAATGCTCTTCAGCACGACGTGAATACCATACTGCAATAGTCTTTGGCGAATAATTTGCTCCCAAATCCTACCAAAACGAAGGTTCTCTCTTTAAGCCGACGACAGGCTGTTATGCATTTTACTCTTTCGGAGAAGGTCCAATCGAACGCGCAACTGTAATGAAAGATCTCGGTGTGTGTTTTGACAGTGCATTGTCATTCAATCCTCATGTTTGATGTAAGATGAACTCTTATTGTTTGCAGATGATATTAAGATTTTTATGCGCGTTACTACTCCTCTTGATTGTAATGCTCTACAGCACGACGGAAATAACATACTTCAATGGTCTTTGGCGAATAATTTGCTCCTAAATCATACCAAAACTAAGGTGCTCTCTTTGAGCAGACGACACGCTGTTATGGATTTTACTCTTTCGGAGGATCTCTAATCGAACGCGCGACTGTAAGGAAATATCTCGGTGTGTGTTTTGATCGAGCGTTGCCATTCAATCCTCATGTTTCTTTCATAGTTGGTAGTGAGATGAAAACTCTTGGAATTATATCTCCTATAACTCAAAAGTTCAGAAACGTTGCTTGTATGATCTGTTTATTTTTTGGTTTAGTTAGTTCACTGCTTAAATTTGCCTGAGTGGTTTGGAATTCTCTAATGTGTACGCAGTCTCTAAGCATTGAATCGGTGCAAAGAAGAGTGATACGCATTGTATATGACAGGTACTTTCAGCATCGCTTTTATTATGATTATGAATTTCGTCATAATAGTGTTTTACTTCAAGGGCAACTCCGCTTCATTTTTGATATTTAGCAAACTACGCAGCCTCTTCAGTATCATATAGGAAGACCCCATGTCAAATATTACGATCTAATTCCGTCTATATATTTTATAAACTGGCCAGCAAACTTTCAAATGAGCCAAGTCGCCGAAATCTGCCAACTCTAGCGTGCGACGTGAGGCGCAATCGTCAGCGCAGTCAATGCGACGGAGTTGGAGCGGCCAACGTTGAGCCACTACGTCAGAGGCATGACTACGTCATTCCCACGTTTTGTTTGTTTTTACTTCACAGAGCGAAATTGAACGATGACATCATGAGTTTCTCCTCCCGGTGTTGGCTCAACAGCGTCCACGTGATCACCGTAACGCGGACGCGCTAGTTTGCCCTGCCCTGCGCGCTTATCGGTCTGCGGTGTCTCCGCTCCCCTCTCCTCTTTCGTCTTCTCTCCTTCCCCTCTCAACCGGGCCATCACCGTCCACGCCATGCGAAGCGAACTGCCCGCGTCGCGTGTCCTGTACCTCGCCCCCACAAACGTCACAAGACCACGTGTTTCGACGTAACGTGGCCATGACTCTGACGACACCAGACCGATGTTGCCTGACGCAACCGAAGTTTCGGTTTCGGTATCAGCTGATGTTTAAATTATGATTACACAAATAATATTCCGCATTTCGCGAATCCGAAGACGTAGAGCTGTTTAGTAGTGCTTTGTGAAACGTAAGCCTAAATTTTTCGGGATTGAGCGGAGTCGCCCTTTAAGTGTTTGTCAAGTAGAAGATTGGAGCGTGATTTGATGTTTTTGTACAAGGTGGTAAATGGTTGGATTGATGCTAACCTGCTTCTGAACTCTGTCGATTTTCACGTTTCTTCTCGTGTTACCAGACATCTTACCCTCTTTAAAGTTCAGCCAATGTCTAAACTCTCACCACTGTTTCGTATGCAGATTTCATTTGATAGAATCGCATCATCTAGCTTGAACATTTTCATAGATCCTTCAAGTTTTTCGCCAGAACTTGGAGAGTCTAGTTGAAAGGTGAAACTATACTACGTTTTGTGTGAAGTGTGCCCAATATTTCTGGTCATCTTAATTTTTACACTTCATGCTGTGCGCGTGTTGTGTTTCTTCATTTTATCTTCTTGTGTGCGCCCAATGTGAAGACCCGCGTGATTGTTTTCGGGCACATAAAATAAGTATTAATAACATTAATATTAATATTATTATTCATTCAATCATCATCACATTAATGACTGGTTTGTGTACATAGAATGTGCCACATCCTAGAACCTATCAATGCTTTTTATTGGCTGAAGGCAACTACTGAGTGCTGGAGGCGAAACTGCAGTCTCTACATGTCGTAACTCTAAAGCTTTCCGATAATCGCCTCCTTCGCGCTGCCATCTTTGTCCACAAGGCTGTGGGAGCCGTTCTGCGCGTGCGCAGTAGCTCTTTTGGCATATGGAAGCATAGGGGCCAAGTGAGAAGATTGACAAGAGAACAAGCCCATATGAGGAGGGTTGAAATGCGAAGGACGAAACGGGAAGGAGCCAAAGGCGACGGGTCAAAGCAAGAAGATCGTTTCGAGAAGGGTTGTTTTGAGAAGTGCCAAGGGAGAAGGGCGAAACGATAACGTGCTAAAATGAAAACCCCCTCTTGGTCGCAGCATATGGCCGAAGAAGCTTCTTCGAGTCCGTCCCTGCCTCCTCCAAACTGGCCTACACGTACTCGGTAACATACACACGGACACGCGCTCTGGTCCCCCGGTTTGGCTAAAGGTCGACCTACATAGGGCGTATTCTCGACGAATTTACGAGCGTTTCAGCGGGCCTAGTCACAGAATTCGGTCGGCGCATTTTTCACAGAAGGAGAGAGGGAAGGTTGCCATACCACACATGCCGCTTGTCGTCGGCGTCTCCTCGACGTTAGGTGAAGAAAAGCGCGAGTCGGGCAGACTCGTGCGTCTTATAAAACGAGGCAAAATGTAAATCGGCTGGTATATTATCGCCTTCCGCAAGGGGAAAGAAAAACTAAATGTTAATCAGCAACGAAAGCCTAATTTGCTAGCGCTTGTCCTAAAAATATACCCTGAAATTGCACCGTTGCTCACAAGTGCCGGCAGGAGGACGGCCGGGATCTCTGCGTCAAAACCCTTCCATTTATAATTTCTTCATATTGCCCGTCACATAGATGGCCTTTTCTCCTCTTTCAATCGTCCATCCCTCGTTCGAGGCAGATAGAGCGATTTCGTACAGTTCGCTGATAAACCGGCGAACGCGACAAGCGAGCGCCCATTTCGGCGGATGAATCTGAGCCAGCCAGCAGGCCACACAGCTAGGCAAGCCAATCCACAAGCAGCATACCGTTGTTAACTCGCGAGCTGATTAGCCAGAACCGCGCTACGTACGCTTCCGGATAAGCCACGCCGAAATACGCCGAAGCGCCGAGATCCGTCTTGGTGGGATGGCGAATCGCGAATACGCGCGTATTTACGCCGACCTTGAGGCGTCGAGGAAGCGCTCATCCCGACGGCCACTATATGTCGGGATCAGGTCCGCCAAAACGCCCGTAAATACGTCGAAAATACGCCATATGTGACTCGGCCTTAACGGTTCGTAGAATACGTCCGTTCTGCTCTTGAAACATGCAGCGGAGGTCAGGACCCGCTCGGTAGGTAGTGCGGAAGTGGTCGCAGGCGCTGTGCAATAAAAAGGGAAATGCGTCTTTGCGTCTAACCGTCACCGCACGGCTTCTGTGTCTCCTTCTCCCGGGCCGCTGGAGGGTGCACTCAAAGTGCGCCCCCCCCCCCCCCCCCCCACACACACACACTCCATTGCTAAAAACACTGCTCTGTCGCGTTTTCCGAGAATTCATTTGCTTTCCCTGGCTGGCTGTCCCTTCGCTGCGAACCCGCATCTTGTGTGACCATGTTAGAAGCGCAGATTTAATTGAATCGCTTTTCTTCCACCATATTTTTTTTTCGTCGGATGATAGAAATGTAACGAGCACTTGTGAGTGGTCGGTTACTCAGAAAATAATAAGATTACTCTAAGAATTACATTTCTAAAAACGTAATGCATTATTATCTAAATTACAAAAAAAGTAACTGAATATTAATAATCTTGCTACTTGTAACGGATTACTTCCATATCCGCTTTAGCCGCCTTTGGCGGGTCGGGGATCCGCCAAATATGACGTCGTGAGCAGGCCTTTTCTTTAAGGTGGTACTGGCTCGAGTTGGTCAAGGTTTGAATATTTGACAATGTAAAAGGTCAACCCTCCATCTTTTGCAACGTCTGCTTACGCATTGTTCTAGAGATAAAAAAATTATGTACGTATATAGAGACGAAATTAACATAATCTATATTACGCAAAAAACAAAATAATTCATACGTGCCAGAATCAAAATTATTGATATTGAACTCGCGTAAAGTTAATCCATGACGTGATGGATCGTCGGTGCATTTCTCGACGCGGACCGAAATAAATTTCCATGATAAGGGTATATATGTTCGCGGTAGATTATGTTCGGTATTGTGTTGCCACCGTTATGATGCATATTTTATTTCTATTATTACGTTACTACTATTAAATACACATCGGGGTCAACAGATGGCATGGCATGTGGGGCACACGTAAAAACCGCAAGTACATAATTAAAAGATGAACCCAACCAAAAGCCCACCACTGTCACAGCTACTGGATGGTTTCAGCGCCAATAAAAGTTGCAAAAGCAATATAGCCGAGAATGAAAGAGAGGAACAGATAGAAAACAAAGGGTGGGAGGACGTCGTTTATTTAATGTCATTCTTTAATATTTTATCAAAGAGGCTTTGTTTGGACGTACAGACGGCATGAACTATTGGCAATTCCAGCGAAATCGACGCCGCATAACGGCAACGGCAACGGCAATCTCAGGAAAGGAGGTCGTTTCGACTCTGTCGTCTGCTATCGCTGCTTGGTTCTCCTAGGCAGCATAGAAACAAACATCGTTTCCAGTAATTGATTTTATGCTTCCGCCGTTTCATTCCTACGCACTGACTAGAAGAAAGTTTTTAACATCGCAAAATTGCTTCTGGTTTCATATATAACACCGATCTTACGCTGCAGTGCAAGAACTTTATCGTGGTCCGCGTGCTGAACGACGAGAAGGACCTCCTTTCGTCCGCCATTCCGCCTGACCAGCGCGCCCCCTATAGTTCGCTGGCGTCGCGAATACTCCGTTCCCCACTAACCTGACAGTTTTGGTGGGCGCTACGCACTTGCCTGACCAATCAAATGTGTCCCTTTAGTCACGTGACCTCACTCTCTGCTTCTGGGTTGTAGGGGAGATCTCTGACCAAGCGTCTTAGGGCACCGCAACTCGGGAGTACGTAAAGCGAAACCTCGCGCTGACGAAGCCAGGAATCGTCACCGCCCCCGCTCCGTTTCGATCTGGATGAGGACATTCTGTGGCGTACAGTCGTGTACTACTCCTGCGCGATGCACGATCAAGACAGTATGGTTAACACTTGTAACTGCACCGACCCGAAGGCCACTAGTGTTGTGCAGAGGTACACTAAATTGTATTTGGAAATACAAATAGTGGGATACGTGATGAAGGGAGCTGAAATACTGATGCTGAAATTCATCTGCACAAAAGTGTCGCGATAGATATCAGAAATACATTTAAAAAAGTATTTGTAAATACAAATAGAGGAGCATATTTTCCAGGGCAGTAATACTCACATTTTTGTTTAGAAAATTATGTTTGTGATATAAACCCTTATAGTGCTGGCAAACAAATAATATATTGAAAATAGAAACGAAACAACGTTTTTGCTACATATTTTATCGTTTCGCATAGAAACAATACAAAACAAAAGTAAGCATCCGAATTTTGCTGTCACTCTCGACTACTTTTGATAAGAAGTAACTTATTAAATTGTTCGTCAGTCAGCCGCTGCCAATTTGGGCAAAAAGTCATCTTAGCGAACGTTAGTAAGCGTTTCACAAGTGTCAGCGAACACGGGGCCATATTAAAACGAAGACCACTTTCACAGTGGGAAAGTTCTAAACCATAAAAATATTGTGTTGTTGTGTTTCGGTTTTCAATGTATATGAAAACCTCGCTGGAGTTGCTGATAGGTAGACTACGTTGTCTGGGTTTGTACTTCTATTCGAGAAAATGAGTGCTCCAGCGAAAACAAAAACTCATACTAACCGTGAGGTAAATTTTGAAGTTGAACTTGAACGTTCTCGAGCCCGAAATTATTTTCGCGTAGAGTTGTCAGTTTCTTTTTATTATAAAACTGTGAGAACTAAGCGAGTCTTCACTAGGTTGGTAATACTTTTAATCGAGAATGCAGTGCAGTTCTTCTTTAGATATAGTGCACGCGTTAGAAGCAATATCGCATGAATACCCGAAAGAACAGCATCGTCTATACTCCGATCACCGCTAAGTTGACAGTGCGGGGGAGCTATGCTCTCGTCCGACCAAACAGCCTCCTCCTTTTTCATCACGTGACCCCGCCCTCTGAGCGTGGGTATGGGTGGGAGAGTGATGACGTAGATAACAATTACGTATGAGTGGTCCAACAACGCCAGCTTGGACCGCTCTGTCAGCTTAGAGGTGAACGGAGTATAGTCGCATGTCGGTACTTTTTGTGGAGCCACTTGAAGACGTCGACTTGGAATGAAATAGTGTTCTTTCTTTTTTAAAGCTGGTTGCCTGAAGAAAGAAGCTTTGCTCTAGCTTTGGTGAGTGGTGCTGGGAGCTCAATAAACAGTCGTAAAGCTCGTGCCCACTGCTGCCTTCCATGTTTTGATTCTACAAAAATTGTTGCCAACTGAAGCCTCCTTGAAGACATATGAGGGAGTCACTAATGTCGGGGTTGTAATGTTCGAAAACAAATCTTCGTCTGCTTGATAAGGAAGCCTCAATATCACATTTACTGTACCTTCTACCCCTTCGAAGAAATAAATAGGAAACTGTACGCTTTAGCTTTCGCTTGGGCATCACTGATTTCTCGAACTTTGTAACGAGACACGTTGGCCCGAGGTTGTATCGCGATACAAGGAATACACAAAGAACATTACAGAAAAATTCATTGGTGAATTCTTAGGGAATGCGTTTGCATGATTCTTGGGAACGCCACATCACGTCCCTTTTTGGGAAACGCTAACGCTGACCCCTTCACTTTTCTCTTGTGGCTTTCTCTTTTGCTTCCTCTACTTTTTGCCCGCTCTTTTTAGCCTCCTCGTTACGGGTCAGTGTTATCGTTTCCCAAAAGTGGGTTTATTCGGCGTTTCTCAAGGGTCGTGCTAACAGATTTCCTAAGAATCCACCAATGGATCTTCTTTAGTTTTTTTACCCCTTGTCTGTAGTCTTTCTGTTAGAGTACGTCGACGCCCTTAGATACGGTCATCCATATCACTCGTGCAAGAACCACATCCATACCACTCGTGGAAGGAACTACATTTATATCACTCGTGGAGGGAACCGCATCAATCGTTTGAACTACACACACACATCACAGTCCACGCACCGCTACTACGGAAACCCACAGCGAAGAACAATCGGCGACGGCAGAGCGGCAAATGAGCACGCCCGCATGCCACCGTGCCGCGGCGGAACACCTCCTAGATAACAAAGCCGTAGTGCTGAATGAGATGGCCTCATCAGAGAAGACCAGATCTGGGCACAGATTGGACACGACGAGTGCGTCAACGTTCGGCTCAAACTTGACTCGAAGCCGTGCGCTGACGCAGTACTCGTTTCAAATCCGTGTCCCGCGTTGGCCTTCTCTGATGACGCCATCTCATTCAGCACTATGGCTTTGCTATCTAGGAGGTGTGCGCGGCGTTTCCTCCTCTCTGGAACCGCGCCAGCTGTGCCAACACCACCTAGATACAAAGCCGAAGCGCTTCCCTCTCTCCCTTCAAGGAGCGTCGGCATGAGTAGGCTGAACTGGTAGTGCGCTTCTTCGCAAGGCTCCCCTGATAGTTGGCTTCTTTGCAAGGCAGGTTCACTTTTACTTTTTCTCTCTCTCTCTCCTAACGACACGACGCTTTTTTTTCAGTTTGTGTTTGAGAAACCTTGGAAAACCCGGACCGCCCCGGGTTTTCTCAACGAACGTCTACCGCGTTCGTTTCTTTCAAGGATGTGTTCAAAAAGTTACTCAACTGTGCGTCTTGGCTACTCTTGCGGGTCAGATCGCGTGACAACGAAGACGGATTATCCAATAAGGACGAAGCTTGACACAAGAAAGTTTTCGAACGACAAGGTCAGTAACTCTTCAGTGAGATGGAGTATGTTTTGGAACACACCACGGTTCTCCTCGCGCCTTGTGGCGCCAGTTCAAACAGTTCTGCTTGTTTCGGTTGAGGTTCGGTGCAACGATGCCGTATAAATGTTGTGTACCTCGCTGCCGCGGGAATTATGACACCGCAACTGGTATAGCCGACGTTAAAGTTTCCATATTCAAGTTTCCGCAAGATGAAGGACTGCGGAAGGCTTGGATTCGAGCTATTCCCCGGGAAAACCTCGTGGTTTCTCAGAATACTAGGGTGAGAACTTCCCGCTCTTCGTGTTCGTAGCTCCCTTCACGGGATGCGAAAATTGTGGGTGTTATTATTGAGGCATTGAAGCAAGGAATTCAGATGCTGAGCAGGTTGTTTCTTTAGGCATGGAAGTAAAGAATGATTGAATTGATTTGACGATCTTAGGTTCGATGCATTTTCGGAAGTTATGCAACTTATAAATGATCGCTGTTGCAACTTGCGCATTGATGTAAATAATTAAACCGAAGCATATCATGTCGTTTTTGCGTATGAGCATCGGAGCGGAGAAAGTACCTGTCTCTAGTAAGGAACATATTAATCCAGTTTTCGAGTTGCGTACGCGCAAGTAGCAATGATTTACTTGACAATTTTCGGTATACGTAAAACAGAGGCACTACTTTAAATTCGGCTTAGCACATCAGACTCCCATAAGGGCCACGTCAGTGCAGGTAGTTCTCTGGAGTAAGTATTAATGGGGCGTTTCTTTGTTTTAAATCAAACACGCGTGTCGGGGCATATATTTGGATGTCGTGCAATTAAATATAACATTAATAACCTCATGTCTGTATGGAACAAAATCAGTCTAATACATTTTTTTTTAATATTTAGTTTTACGAAACACGAGAGAAAAAAAGTCAACCAAGGTGAAAATCGAATTTCGTACGTAGTTCTCTTCATTCGCATGAATATAGAAAAAGAAAACTTACTAAGTTAGCTGTGTTGTGTGTGTCGATCTACGGTACACAACCTATTTTTATGAGTAAATATGTATTTTGACATATGCAATAGCCATGATAAAAATGTCATACATCATAATTTACACAATCTGGCGACATATGCCATTCGGGGCCGTATGCCTCAATATGCATCACCGATAACGCCTACCAAATGTTGTATGCATGGTCCACAAACGGGTACATTTTCTGTTTAATTCGGAGTCGCAAAATATATTTAAGAAATTAGAAATCTCATGAACATGAACGTTAGCAACGGTTTTAACCAGTTTTACTAAACGGGCCATTTTGATTTTTCTTATAATTTTTCTAGTTAGTCCCTATAATATTGCCCTCCCATTGGCCGCTACCGATTTTCTCCCTTTTCGTTGCAGTTCTTGCAGAAGCGGTCAAAAATACATTTCCGCAGATTCGGGCGACTGGGTGCGTATACGCACCCAGTCGCCCGAATCCATGGAAATGTAGTTTCCGCTAATTGGCTAACCCGCAACGCGATATCATAAATGTCGCTTGCTAAATGCTGTTCGCGTATTGTCCTATAGCCAGCCGGCAACAGCCAGGTGGCGCCGGCAGAATGAAAGCCCATGGTTATACCCAGAGCTACCCTGTCTCGTTATAATTTGGCAAAGGGTGAACGATAAGCCCCACATTCCGTGCCGACGGCTTCGATGTGCGCTACGCACACGAGCGCAACGCACACATATTGGAGCATGACGCAGCTAAAAGCCAGATACTTCTTGGCAGTAAAAGCGCACTCCGGTGATACGTAGTCACGTTCCGTTAGGCCCGCCAGGGCCGTAGCTTCCGCGATCACGGCTTCCTGGCCTACCCAGTATTTCTTGCTTCAGACACTAGGCTAAGCGGCGCCACCAGAGTATTAGCTCATGTTTGAACAATGCAGCCGCCACTCCCAGGCATACCCCGTGTTTCTTGCTTCATTCGCTAGAGAGCGCCAAACCAAAGAGCATTGCAGGTTTCCTCACACTTACAAAATATAAAAATTGACAATTATCTTGAATTTAATTTTTAAATTTTGTTTGAAATAGTTTGTGATAATAATTACAGCTATAATATTGTCAGTCAGTAGCCCGGATATATGAATGCAGGCGACAATTATCCAGCAAGCGACATTTACGATCATCACGTTGCAGTGAAGCCAATCAGCGGAAGTTCCACTACACGCCTGTTCGATTTTAACCTTAGTTTGGGGCTTTTAGGCCATGTCAGTGTGACCTAATATAACCTTATGTCCAAAATAACGCGCATAGCGTTTCAGCTGCTTCCTAGGGTTCTCAGGGCTCCCGTACATTAGTTACCCAAGTCACACTACGCGAGTCTAGCGGCATCCAGCTATTCAAGTGGCCAGGGACGCCCTCTGACCTTAAAAACAACTCGGAGCAAGGGCCACCAAATTTTAGGTACTTGGCGAACTCTCGAAGACATTACAAAACGGTGGAAAAGTTGCATCTGCCAAGCTTGTGCAACATTCGGGCCAAGTTAGCAGAACGTTTTTAAGATATTTTGTCTGTTACTTAAACGAAGTCAAACCTTCGTTCTAGGTCTGCGAGCTTCACTTTGCCGACGAAGTTATTATGCGGGAGGCGTCTCATGTTGACGATTCTTCGGGGCGCACACTGACAGCGCCTCTGACGCACCCCCGCCTTCGCCCGGACGCAGTCCCTTCAAAGTTCCCGCACTGCCCCAGCTACCTTTCCACTCAGACCACCACAAGAGAGAACCCCGACTTCAAAAAAGGCGTCGGCATGCCGCAGCAGTGGAGACCGCGATTTCAGACTCCATGGAGACATTCCACTCTGAAAAAGAAGCAGACACCATCCTCAACCACAAAGATCTTGCAGACTACCTAAGAAGTAGACAGTCAAAGTTTTGGCATCTGATTGAAGGCAGTGAACACCTAACCTTAGTGCACATCGTTGAAGATGACGCACCATGGATTAAGTACTCTGTTGTTGTTCGAGAGGACATGAATGTTACCCTACATTTGGTGAAGACACCAATCACTAAGTTGGGATCCCATCTGCAGGTTCCGGCTGTCGCAGAGAGCAAGAGGGCAGTTATGACATTCCTTGAAAATGTCGAAAACTGGAACAGCAGCCTCGATTCAGGTTCCCCAGATTTGGATGAAGACATTTGCGAGATGATTAGATTGCTGCTCGCCAAGTTGTCCGTGACGTCAACAGTCGACAAGGTCCATATCATCCAGTTCCTCACTGAGCAGTTGAAGCTACTCTCAGAAAAGAAGGAGCAGCGGCGTTACTCAGCTGACTTCATGGTGTTTTGCTGCCTTTTCTTCACAATCTCCCCCATGCCTATAAGTACGTTCGCAGCCATGGAAGCATTTTTCTGCCGCACCCGATGACCATCCGACGGATATGCTCGTCGTACGGAACGAACCCCCAACAAGAGCATCAAAGTCAAACGTTCCTCTCCTACATGCAGTCAAGGATCCATGTTCTGGATGATCGCCAACGTTTCGTGACATTGATGGTGGACGAGATCCATATCAAGCCTTACTATGATTACAAAGGGGGCAACATTACCGGTGCGGCACTCAACTCCACAGAAACAGCCAACAGCGCTTTTGTTTTTATGGTCCAAAGCCTCACGTGCACTTTCAAGGAAGTTGCTCACATCGTCCCTGTGCACAGAGCTGACGCAGAGTTTTTGCACAAGTTGTTGACAGATGTGATATGTGGACTGGAGAAGATTGGGTACAAGGTTACTTGCGTCGTAACTGACAACAACTCTGTGAACAGCAAGGCAATGTCCTACTTTCTGTCGATACCAAAGCCTAAAAGAAACAGAGCTCCGGATGAAGAGGTAAACGAGGGATATGTGTATCCACATCCGTGTGATCCTTCGAGGCCACTGTTTTTTGTTATTGACTCGGTGCACATTCTAAAGTGCATAAGGAACAATTGGCTCAACCAAGGTAATGATCGACATGTCTTCTACTTTCCTGAGTTCCAAGCTGAGTCCACACGTGAGCGGCACATGCTTTCTGCATCTTTTGCAACCATCAGGGAAGCTTACAACTTGGAGCGCGACCAGCTGTTGAGGTATGGCCACAGCCTGTCAAGAAAGGCTCTCTGTCCGTCGAACATCGAGAGACAAAACGTGAAACTCGCTTTGCAGATCTTCAACGACTCTCTGCCCCCGGCCCTTCGGTCCATTGGAGTGAAGCACAATTTGTTACACTTTGAGGGAACCGCAAGTTTCATCGAGATCATAGTTAAGTGGTGGAAAATCGTGAATGTCAAAACTCCGAACAAAGGAAGGAGACTAAAAGACGACTTCCAGAGCCCAGTATTTTCTCTGGATGACGACCCCAAGGTAGATTTCCTTTACGAACTTCTAGACTGGCTAGATGTATGGAAGAGCAAGGATCTAAGCACGGGTAAGCTCACCAGGGATACACATCGAGCTCTCCGTCAAACAACTCGTGCACTTCTGGAGGTCGTTCGATACTGCTTCGAGGAACTAGGGCTGAACTACGTGCTCCTGGGGAAGATACAAACTGACGGCCTTGAAGATCGCTTTGGCAAGTATAGACAACTGGCCGGCTCGCAGTATCACGTATCTATAAGGCAGATCTACGAAGGGGAAAACAAGCTACGGCTGCAGAGCACGCTGCCAATGATCACCACAGCTGGCGAAGATAAGGCCTGGGAAGGTCTCCACGAGCGAGTGGACACGCCACGCCCTACCTGCAATGTGGTGGTGACCAGAGAGGCACTGTCAAAAATAGCAGGCATCCTGCCAGTCCTGGTCTACGTTGCTGGATACGCTGTTTACGCCACACTAAAAAAGCTGAAGTGCGAGGGATGCAAGGCCGCGTTGACAGAAGAGAACAAGCTGGCCACCGTCTCGCTCGCACAGGAACACTATGCACTCGTGAAGGAACTGGACCGAGGAGGGCTAGTTTTTCCAACGATGTTTGCAGCAAATGCTGTTGCCCACAACTATGTTGTTGTCGAGCAAGTTTCCAGCCATTCAGAGTTTTTGAAGATGCCCAACCAGAGGCAACTTGTTACAGAGCTCACAGTGGAACTCCTGGCGAATGAAGATACTTCAGACTTCGACACTTGCGACAATGGGCACACGAGTGAACTTGTCCTGAAACACCTGTTGTGGTGCAGTACAAACGTTCTCTTAAGAAATTTCTGCAACAGAATGAACGACCGCGTTGTTGACGCGAATGCAAAACAGAAAAAACGAAAAGCCGAAACTCTCCGAGCGAAAAAAGTTGCGACCGACTCAGCACCCGCTAGTCACTCATCTCAGTGCAACCATTGACGATTGAACAGTGATGCCGTGAGGACGACCAGAAGTGTGAGACTCTGATGAAGCATGTGTTGTAGACTTTAGTGCAGTGAGTGAAAGCGCGAGATCTTGCAATGAAGACCTAAGTTTTCAAGGGTTCATAAATTTGTTCACCTTAAGCCAACAATGTGTTCGTGCTCCTTCCTCATGCAAAGGCAACGCAGCTATGATGTGGCCTGCGTGTGAGTGCGAATAGTATTTTTGCTATTTCCTTCATTTTTTTGTGCAATCTTCGTGTGGTACTATGGCACAAAGGTCGACATGCCGTACACACACTGTGTGTCTCCGTGTCACCAAACCTACCGACGGTCGTCTAACATGCATGCGTGCGAAATTTCTCAACACGTATATTTGAGAAAAAAAAACTCAATACAAGAAGGTTTGTTCAGCAGTATTCAAACGTGAGCAATTTCCTGTGACTCCCTTTGGTAGTGTAAATGACAGCAGCTTCGGTCATGAAGATTCCAGACGTGCATCCGTTCGCATAGATAACTTATCTTAGACGCAGTAACGTAGCTGTGCCGTTTCCAGACTCAGTTACGTCGAAGTATTTAAGGGTATGGGACGACGTCCAACTGCTACAATATTATTTTACTTAGATATTAAATTTTACCACTGTAACTATGTGAATTGAACGCATCAGTGTTTTTTCATTGCAACAATCAGATAACTCATTTTATATTGGAATAAGCAGAGTGCATCCGATTGACGTACCGGTATATAAAAGGTGCCAGTTTGGCTCGAAAATATACGTGTCCTATTACTACCAATACTGTCATTTTAAGAAAAATATGTTTACCACGCCCATGCCATTTAGAGATAATTATATAGCTCAGTTCGTTTCAAACAGGAACGCATCTGTGTCGAGAAATTACCACAACAATTGTAGGCTATAATAATTTTCCTGCATTCTAGAATTTGTTGTTAAAGTCACTTGGTGTTCACAGCCCTCATGTTAGCTCAGAAAAACAAATAGAGCGAAAAACCGCGTTTTTAAGACGTAAAAACTACGCGCGAAGCCTTCAGCTCAGCTCTATAGCGCGGCGCACGTCAGCCTGCTGCCGTGACGTCACTG
>JAZHYW010055748.1:0-98973 GCA_037355805.1 Ixodes ricinus | reverse complement strand
TGAAGGCAATATAAACCAGGTACTTGATTTAGAAAGTGCCTCAGCTGTACAAATGCACATGAACTAAGGGCACTTGCCAAGCCTATTCTCCTCAGCTCTATCCAGGTTAAGCCAAGTTAGAGTATAGAAGTACACGCTCACTAACAGAATGAGAAAGGCAGGAAGAAGTCTCAGTTGTTCCGCCCCCAGCCCGCCTGCTACCTTCGATGACGCTTCAGCGTATTATTAGCCTCGAGTGAGCACATCCGTTCAAAGCGGGGTGAGACGTAGAAGCGCCTGCTGGAGGACGCCCAGCCATTCTCTTTTTGTCATTGGCTATACTACATATTTTTAGTATGACATATTTTTAAGTGAGAAAAAGTATTGTAAACAAGCAGTCCACCTTTGACCATAATACAGAATTCTGATAAAGATAACAACAATGGATGCGTATTGCCATCCACCATTTTCCAAATAAGTGCTCCCGCCTGTCGGAACATCTACACATGCGGTGCGCGAGTGGGTTCAGGACTGAGAAGCTAGAAAACAAAGCGCTCACAAGGCTTGTCTGGCCATTCAACCATGCGGTTACACTCCTCAAAAATCCCTCATTTCTAGCCAATTTTTTTTAGAATGAGCAAATCTTGTCCACGTTTGAGGTAGACCACTGAATTGTGATTCCCCCATATTGTACGAATCCTCCTTCAAACTGCGGTACAACCTGCAAATGAACTCTGTTGTGCTGCGGCACGCATCCATGCTGCCTGCTTCAGAGGAAAACCACTGTTTATGTTGAAGACGACATACCACAACATACAGACAACAAGGTTTAACGAACTAAAATAAAATTCATATCATTCAATAGACACAGATAAACTCAGTAAGTGATGACACCATAATTTTTGTTGTTGGTTTTACTCTTGCATTCGAACAAAAATGACCTCCTCTTTTCTCCGATGTACAGTAAAACCCCTTATCTTCATGGCCCCTATTTCTTCTCGAAGCGGTCAAAGAGGACATAATCACGGCCACTAAATAAGCAAAATTAAAGGCTGCAAAAACTAAGAGCTCGCGAACATTAAGGGGTTTACAGTACGTCCGTGTGTCACATGATGTTAATATTCAAGGAGGCTTAAGGATTGGTTTAAGAAAAAAATGGCCTATCCAATAAAATGCCCTTATCCAGGTTAGGCACGCGACGTTCTTTTGTACTGTATATATAAGGTGGCAGATTTGTTTCGACAGAGCTTTTGGTAAAAAGGAGTCTCACAGCTATAGTCGGTTACAAGTCAAGAAGGTAGGAGAAGCTCCTCCCATAATCGTGATGCGACTGTTTGAAATCCGTCCACAGTCGAAAGAATAGTTCCCTGGAAACAGCCCTTGTTCCGCTTCAATGAATAGATAATGGCTACAGAGTGATGCCAACTTGTCTCCGACCCCCGACCCCCCCCCCCCCCTTTTTTTTCTTCAAGAAAGCGACCTTTGTATTCATTGGAGAGGAAACCGAGCCCCTGAAAGTGGCCTTTGTATCGATCGGAGGAGGATGCCAGTCCCCCAAAATCGTTTTTGTTTCCATCGGAAACAAAAAGGCTTCTAATCTCCCTCTCGTGGCTTCCACAACGCTAAGTCAAGGTCGAAAGATAAAGCAAATATTCAGAGCGAGGCAAAACCCTCTCCCGCGTTGGCCACGACGTCACGGAAACGATGGGACGCTATTGGATGGGGAGGTAGCGGAGGGATATATGATTCCCTTTGAGGGGCATTTGCCGCTACCTTCTTGACTTGTAACCTACTATAGCTATACTCGGTGTCAACAATTTTTTTTTGTGCTGCATTGTAAAGGCTAGAGTAGCTTCCACAGTGCTTCAGCCCAGCACTGTTGCGAGAGCCTGTGGTTTAGTATTGCATCTCATTTGCATGGTCCAGAGAAACTAGCGCTGACACGTTGGAGCACTCCGGAATAATAACACGCCGACTATAGAAGCATTGAGAGATGCGCGCATGCGAACCGTGCATTTCTTCAGAGGAGTGGATTCGAGGAAAGGTATAAACAATATGTGTACTTAGGGCGGCCATACTTGCCTTTCTCAAGCATGATCACTTGTCCCCCGGTAGCACCATCCAGTAAGAAGCACCAGCAACACGCCCATGAGACGCCGCCGACTCCTGGATTCAATGACAACCCGCCTCAGGTCTTGGAAGGAGATTCGAAACACTGCTTTAGGACAGATGTTATACCTGGCGGGGCAGGGGCTAAAAGTAGAAATTAACAAATTTATCTGAAGTGATACATTTATATAGCATAAACTCTAGGATAGCAGGATTTTTTAGGTCAGTGATGTTGTGTGATTATACACAGAAATGGTTGGTTTATGTGATGAACCAGCAGCCTCCATTTTGCATAAGTGTAACGCAGTGTCTAGCGTTACGTCCGGCGGAACCCGAAATAAAAATTAAAGTTACGCCCAACATATCTTTACGTCAAGCATTCGAGTTACGTCCGACGTAACCCAAAATAAAATTAAAGTTACCGTGTTTACCCGAAAATAGGTCGACCCCTATTTGTTGAACCCTCTGAGAATAAAAAAAAATTCAAATATAGGTCCACCTTTTTTATTTATTTCTAAGAACAGGAGAAAGTTTGGGCAAAAGGAAGAAACAAACCTTTATTTACAGTACTTTTAGCTAAATCACGGGGCGATGCCAAAAGCTTAATCACCGCCAGAACTTCCGGGCATGTCATCGTAGTCCGAAGCTTCGTCAGCTTGGTAGACATCCTCGGAAATTCGCAACAATACCTCACTTACACCGTTGTAAAATGACGACAAGAAGAAATGAAAAGGTGGAGTCTGGAGACGGGCGAAGCGACGAAAGACAAAAATAGAGAGTTTTAGGGAACCGGAACAAAATCCGATCGATAAACAAAGACGAATCAATACCTTGGATCGGGCGAGTCGACCGATCGTGTGCCTCTAAACGGCTTTGGGGGGACCGTATTTGCTGACGAGAGCAGACGATCGGTACAGGTCGCGCCGCCTGGCAACGGAAACCTGAATCGGCCTCGTTGAGAATCTAGATATTTGCGTGTGTTTGTACAAATCGCGGAAACTGAAGTAAATAAAAATCGCATCCTAAACATATAGAAAACCTAAAACAATGTATACCTACTTACAGTTCGTATTGTTTCTTTTGGTCGAATGAATGCGCTTCCGTAATACAAAACCTGGCGCTCCATGGCGTGTCGCCAGTGGCACTGCGAAGTTCTAAAACGTTCGTCTGCTAAAGGACCAGACGAGCTTTCCGACAACAATGGCGCTCGATCTTTCTGACGATGGCTTGGAGTAGGCTCTATTTGGCGAAAGCAATTTACTAAACGTTTTTTAGTACGACTGTCTGCGCACTAAGAGAAGGCGCTTGTTGGCGGCAAGGCATGGGTCGTTCAACTTGGCGTCGATGGAAAAGGAGGACGTCGTACGGCAGTTCAGGTTCACAAAGGAGGATCTGCCCCATATCCGATCGGCGCTGCGCATCCCGGAGACGTTGACAACCAACGGCTGAATCTGGGTGTCAGGGGCTCGTTCCCCACCGTATTTCTTGATTATTTGTTTTTCCAGTTTACCCGATTTATAATCTCGGGGAATAAAATAGTTAATCGACCGTACATGGTAACTTGTTTTGTATGTCATGCGTTCTCAGTGGGTAAGCTTTGGTGTTTTACATCAACCAAATATGATGTTTACTCCAACCACGTCCTGATATGCTGAAAAGTCGCCGACAGCAAACTCGATTTGACACACAAATAAGAACACGCTCGCGCGCGCTTATCATCAACATTCGAAGTCGTCTGCCAACGATCCTGTGTCTTTCCCTCGAGGCCCCCTGCAGGGTCGAGTATTAAGAAAGTTATGGACAAATAAAACTAGGAATATAAATCGCGAATAAGATACAAAAATAACAAAAATATACTCACTTTCTTAAGTTGAGGAGGTCATTTTTCTTGTACAAAGTTACAAGGAGGTCAATCCGTTCCTTCGCTCCTTGCAACGAGAAGTTCTTCTTCGAAGCCGCGTTTAAGCCTTTAAGGACGTCATTCCAAAGGGCGGGAGTAAAAAAGGATTAGCACCTAGCACCTCCCGAAGTAGGAAGATATTATCTTCCGCTGAAAAATGCTTGCGAGGAGGAGGCGGAGGGACGGAGGTAGATACGGCGCTCATGTTGCTCTCTTACGGTAAAGACGGTAGACGTCACGGTCGTACGCCCGCGAACCGATCGTTGAGCGGTGAACGGTACGACCACGAAAAAGTAAAATAAAGGAAAACCTGTAGCTTTACTGCTGTTGACTTATTAAAACTATCACCCAATATTTAAAGGGATCGTTTTATAGGATATATGTGATTAGCATTAAAACACAAATGTTTAATTCATGCAACATTTTTAAACTAAAAAGTATCCAGAGCCTTGATGCAGAAGGCTGTTGCTCACTCTGTTCACACTACAGATAACCCTCAGTCATAAAGCAGCTGTAAAAACGGGTGATAAGTGCTCGAAATGCACATACCAACGTTTGTATTAAAAAAAAAGAAAAAAAAACTTAAATTATAGAAAACTTAAAATATGAAAAAAAACTTTAAATATGGAAAAATTTAAAATAAGTAAAATATGAAAACACTTAAAATATAAAAAACCTAAAATTTGAAAAGTATGAAAAGAAACAAAATATGAAAAAAACGTAAAATATAAAAAACTTAAAATATTAAAAAAAAAATTAAAACATGAAAAAAAGGTTAAAGTATAAAAAAACTTAAAATATGAAAAAAACCTAAAATATAAAATGCCTTAAAATATGAAAAAAACTTCATATAAAAAACTTAAAATATAAAAAACATGAAATATGAGAAAAACCGTAAAATATGAAAAAAAGCTTACATTATAAAAAAAACAAAAAAACTTTGATATTGCCGCCCGCAGAGCCGAGAAAGCAACGCTCGGTCACGTTCTTCTAGAAGATTCCCATTCATTCTCGCACTAATTGTAACTTTCCCTTTGCTTTGTTGTTCTCGAAAGTGCCAGTTCATCCTCGCCCCGAGCGCGCGACGCTCGAACTTTCTTTGCCGAACATTCGAGATAACGACGCACGCTAGATAAGCAGCTGCCCGCGATCTTGTCCAGGCAGTGCCGCTCGCGCTCTGTTGTCGCCGACGAATCGCCGCCTGGTTTTCTGCTGCCTCGACGCTCTTTCGTTCGTTTACTTATTTTTGGTTGGCAGAAGTTCGCCCATTAAACCTTTATTTTCAGTTCACTTTTCGCCTTTGTCGTCGCCTTAATTCGTGACATTTCTGGTGGAGGTGCGGGGTATGAAACCCGTGCAGCGTACCCCTACAAGAACTCGTTCAGCAAGCCCCATTCCCCGACGACCTTTTGTTGAAGACTCGGAGCATCGTGCCAGCCGCCGTCTTCAAGGACAACCTCCTGAACTCGAACCACTTCCGGCAAGAACAAGGCAAGATGGCTTTCTCGACGGCGCAGACCACAGCAGCACCCCCGTCGTTTACCTGCCCGTCGCCCCTCGGACTCCGACACCTTTCCACGGGGAGATCCAGGAGGACGTCGAGGACTGGATTCAGCACTACGAGCGCGTGGCACGCCATAACGGATGGACCGCCGAGCAGTACCTGCAGAACCTCTACTTTTCGTTGGAGGGTACTGCGAGGCACTGGTTCGAGAACCACGAGGCTGCGCTCACGTCGTGGGACGCCTGCGTCACCGAGCTGAAGCGGGCGTTCATGAATCAGCATCGTAGGCAGCGGGCCGAAGACCTTCTTCAGGCGAGGACTCAAGGCCCCAACGAAACGGTCACCAGTTTCGCTGAAGACATCCTCCGCCTGAGCAGCCGCGCCGACCCGCAAGCTACCGACGAGAAGAAATTACGCTTCCTTATGAGAGGCGTGAAAAGCGAAATCTTCGGCGGACTTATTCGCAACCCCCCGACGACCGTCGAAGAATTTGTTGCCGAAGCAACAAACATCGAGCGGGCGTTAATGGCCCGAGCGAGCCACTGCCATCGGCTCAGCAACGTCTCCACTTTGGCCTCGACCCGCTCAGAGTTCAGCGCTGGTGCCGACGAGCTTCGCGACATCATCCGAGACGTCGTCCGAGAGGAGCTCCGAAAGCTGCTCCCCGCTGCTGAGCGTCCGGCGTCGCTGTCAGTCGCCGAGATTGTACGCGACGAGGTACAGCGGGCCTTGCAGCCTGAACCACCAGTCGACGTGCCCGCTCCCGAAGAACCGAGGCTGACCTACGCCGCCATAGCCAGACGACAGCCGCCAGCTCCCCGCCAAGCTGCGGCGCCACCACGCCGTGAACCTCCAGCGCCGCAGTACTCCCAACGACGCGAAGAACGGCAGCACGTCCGACCAGAGCGACCCTCGCCGCGAAAAACCGACGTGTGGCGAACGGCCGACCGACGCCCGCTTTGTTTCCACTGCGGGGAAGCTGACCATGTCTACCGCCGTTGCCCGTACCGGCAGCTGGGGCTACGCGGCTTCCACCCCGACGACCCGCGACCACGCTACGGCGAGCGACCCCGGGACATCGACGAATACCTCCGCCGGTCGCCATCCCCGGGACCGTCTCCTCGCCGCGGTTTCCGATCGCCGTCACCACAACGCCCTGCATCGCCTCATCGTAGGTCCCGCCGAGAAAGCCTGTCCCCCCTGCCTCGCCGGGAAAACTGAGTGCGGCAATACCGGGAGGTGGTATTGCCGATGACGAACGACGCCAATATCCTCCACAAACGTCGGAGGGCTCCCACACTAGCGACGAGACGGATAGGAACGACGGTTCTGCGACGGTGTCGAATAACCTCGACGTTACCAT
This sequence comes from Ixodes ricinus, assembly GCA_037355805.1. Lineage (NCBI taxonomy): Eukaryota > Metazoa > Arthropoda > Arachnida > Ixodida > Ixodidae > Ixodes > Ixodes ricinus. The sequence goes on along the minus strand of JAZHYW010055748.1, from coordinate 92,118 downwards.
CGACGGCCACGACGCGAAGGCACTCGTCGACACCGGAGCAGACTATTCCGTTTTAAGTGGGAAGCTCTCTCGCCGTCTTCGGAAAGTGATGACGCCGTGGGATGGTCCGAAAATACGAACCGCCGGCGGACATCTCATCACACCAGTGGGAAGGTGTACTGCGCGCGTGAACATCCACGGAGAAACCTGCCCCGTGAAATTCGTCGTCCTCAAGGACTGTTCGAGAGACGTCATCCTTGGCATGGACTTCCTCTGTGAGTACGGTGCCGTGATCGACCTTGGCGCAAACAGGTTGACGCTGCGAAAGCCCGTTCTACCTCCGGAGGGACCCAAAACGACGCCAGCCGCCGTCCGAGTCATTGCGGACCACGTGAACCTGCCGCCACGGTCGAGTGTTCTTGTGCCCGTCGTGACCGATGCAGTTGCCCGCGGGAAAGTCCTTCTAGAAGGCAATGTCCAACTGCTTCTCGGAAGAGGAATAGGCGTCGCAAGGGGCGTAGCGGAGCTGCAGGATGGACGTTCTGTGGTCCTCGTGACGAACTTTCGACCGGAGGCGCAGCACCTCACGAAAGGTGCCGCTGTAGGACACGTCGAAGAACTCCGGGCCGACGCCGAAATCGCCGCGATCTCCGAAGAGCCCTCGCCGTGTCAGCCGCACAGTACACCACCGCCGCAGCTCGACGTTAACCCCAAGCTCAGCGCCACGGAACGACGACAGCTCGGAGACCTCCTCGCCGAGTTCGGCGACTGCTTTGCGACGACGTCGAGGGTGCGCCAGACAACAGTTGCTAAACACCGCATCATTACCAACGAGGACGCGCTTCCTGTGCATCGGCCGCCGTACCGGGTCTCCCCAAAGGAACGAGAGGCCATTCAGGAACAGGTGCAAGAGATGCTGAACGACGACATCATTCAGCCTTCAAGCAGCCCGTGGGCCTCTCCAGTCGTACTGGTGAAGAAGAAGGACGGAACGCTTCGATTCTGCGTTGACTACCGGCGGCTCAACGCGGTGACGAAGAAAGACGTGTATCCGCTCCCCGCATCGACGACACGCTGGACCGGCTGCGCCACTCGCGGTACTTTTCGTCGATGGACCTTAAGAGTGGCTACTGGCAGATCGAAGTCGACGAACGGGACCGAGAAAAGACTGCCTTCGTCACGCCCGACGGACTGTATGAGTTCAAGGTGATGCCCTTCGGACTCTGCACAGCGCCGGCAACGTTCCAACGTGTCATGGACACCGTCCTGGCAGGCCTCAAGTGGCAGACATGTCTCGTTTACCTCGACGACGTCGTGGTATTCTCGACCAACTTCGACGAGCATTTGCGACGCCTTCGGACCGTTTTTGAGGCAATCAGGACCGCAGGACTAACCCTCAAGCCGACGAAGTGCCGGTTTGCCTACGGCGAACTGAAGTTCCTGGGCCACGTTGTGAGCAATGAAGGTGTAAGTCCTGACCCTGAGAAAACTCGCGCCGTAGCGGCCTTTCCACCGCCCACCGACAAAAAGGCCGTCCGAAGATTCCTTGGACTTTGCGCATACTACCGGCGATTCGTTCAGGATTTTGCCAAGCTTTCTGCGCCGCTCACGCACCTTACGAAAGACGCCGTGAACTTCGAATGGGGTGAAGAACAACAACAGGCATTCGACGAACTGAAGCGACGGCTCCAGTCACCACCGATTCTCGGCCACTTCGACCAATCAGCCGAAACGGAAGTTCACACGGACGCCAGTAATACAGGTCTCGGAGCGGTACTGGTCCAACGACAAGACGGTGCGGAGCGCGTGATCGCATACGCTAGCCGGACGCTGTCGAACGCGGAACGCAACTACTCGACAACCGAGAAGGAATGTCTGGCCGTCGTCTGGGCCATCACGAAATTCCGCCCGTACTTGTACGGGAGCCCATTTCGGGTGGTCACCGACCACCACGCGTTGTGTTGGTTAGCGAGCCTGAAGGATCCATCGGGACGCCTCGCTCGGTGGAGCCTACGACTGCAAGAGTACGACGTGACCGTGGTCTACAAGTCAGGCCAAAAACACAGCGACGCCGACTGCCTGTCCAGAGCCCCTGTCGAGTCAGCTACCGGATGTGCCAAAGACGACGGCGACGACGACGACCACTTTCTCGGCGCGGTGAGCATTCAAGGTATGGCAGCGCTCCAGCGGGACGATCCTGAGTTACGTGCACTGATCGACCACTTGGAGGGACGAGGGGGTACGATACCCCGAGCCTTCTCACGTGATCTGCCAAGATTCGCTGTCCGGAGAGGTATCCTCTACAAAGAAAACTTCGGGGACAGCAACTCGACGTGGCTCCTGGTGATTCCTGCTAGTCTTCGAGAAGAGGTCTTCCAAGCCTGCCACGACGACCCAACATCTGGTCACCTCGGCTACAGTAGGACTCTTGCACGGATCCGAGAAAAATACTACTGGCCCAAGCTCCCGAAGACTGTCCACCTCTACGTCCGTTCGTGCCACGAATGCCAACGACGCAAGAAACCACCGACGAAGCCGGCAGGTCTCCTGCAACCGATCGCGCCCCCGACTGCACCATTCCAGCAGATTGGAATGGATCTTCTCGGACCTTTCCCACCGTCGACGCAGGGAAACCGTTGGATAATTGTGGCAACTGATTATCTCACCAAGTACGCCGAGACAAAAGCACTCCCGTCGGGGACCGCCGTGGAAGTAGCCAAGTTCTTCGTGGAGTCTATCGTCCTCCGACACGGCGCTCCCCAAGTCCTGATTACGGACCGAGGATCCTCGTTCATGGCGCAACTGACACAAGAGATACTCCGCCTGAGCCACACCGACCACCGCCGGACCACGGCATACCACCCGCAGACCAACGGGCTGACGGAGCGACTAAACAAGACCATCGCCGACATGATTTCGATGTACGTGGACGTGGAACACAAGACGTGGGATGAAGTGTTGCCCTACGTCACGTTTGCGTATAACACGGCGATTCAAGAGACTACCGGCATTACACCTTTTCAGCTGGTGCACGGCAGAAAGGTGACGACGATGCTCGACGCCATGCTGCCCCACGACCCGACGGACGACGGCACCGACGACGCCCAGCTGGTCACCCAACGAGCAGAAGAGGTGCGACAGCTAGCTCGCCTTCGCATAAAGGACCAGCAACGTGTCGACGCTGGTCGGTACAACCTTCGTCGCCGCGACGTGGAGTTCCAGCCCGGAGACAGGGTGTGGGTGTGGACACCCATTCGCCGCCGCGGACTCAGCGAGAAACTGCTAAAACGCTACTTTGGACCCTACAAGGTCATCCGCCGCCTCGGGGACTTGAACTACGAGGTGCTCCCCGACGGAACCCGACCATCAGGACGCCGCCGGCCACGACCCGAAGTCGTACACGTAGTTCGACTGAAGCCGTTCTACGCGCGATAGGATTGCAGCACCGCATGTTTATTTCATTTCACCGTAAAATTCTTTAGCCATTTCTGTTTTCCTTTTACGTTGCATCGGGACGATGCACTTTTAAAAGGGGGATAATGCCGCCCGCAGAGCCGAGAAAGCAACGCTCGGTCACGGTCTTCTAGAAGATTCCCATTCATTCTCGCACTAGTTGTAACTTTCCCTTTGCTTTGTTGTTCTCGAAAGTGCCAGTTCATCCTCGCCCCGAGCGCGCGACGCTCGAACTTTCTTTGCCGAACTTTCGAGATAGCGACGCACGGTAGATAAGCAGCTGCCCGCGACCTTGTCGAGTCAGTCCCGCTCGCTGCTCTGTTGTCGCCGCCGAATCGCCGCCTGCTTTTCTGCTGCCTCGACGCTCTTTCGTTCGTTTACTTATTTTTGGTTGGCACAAGTTCGCCCATTAAACCTTTATTTTCAGTTCAGTCTTCGCCTTTTCGTCGCCTTAATTCGCGGCAATATGAAGAAAAAAGGCGTATGGGCAAGGAGGATTTGAACTCTCCACTACCACTCCCCATCGACCTCACGAAATTGACGCTCCAATCCACTGAGCTACTATGCAGACGATTTAAACTTTGCTAATCATTAATTTATCTCTATTGAGGATGTCCTACTGCGTTTTGTTGTGTATTTTCTCTTATTTGCTGAATCCGCCTTTATGCACTTGCTGTCACATATGGTGCTCCTGCCAGGCACTACCACAAGGTATTTTAATCATGTTTGAAGCCACCGCACGCTCTCTCCGCCATCGAAATCGCCGTTTTACTAACCAAGCGAGACTGTCCCTGTCGGCCATTGGTCATCCCGGTCGTGCCTTACGGTTCGACCAGCGCATTACGGTAAGATCGCAGAAGACAGGCGCATGCGCAGTTCGTACCGGACGGCCCACCGTACCGTATCGGATGTGCAAAAACGGTTCCCTAAAACTCTCTAATACAATGACGCAAGCAACGCCCCGAGTCGAGTCGCCAGAGTCGCCTTGAGCAACACAAGCGAGCCGAGCTCGCGTCAAGCAAGGAGGATAGAAGAGTAGGAGAGGGCTTACGCCAGCCGCGTAGCCTCCACAAGCCATGCTCCGGTGACGCCTTGCCTCATTCTCATTTTTCTCCTTACTTTCCTCACATCATGTGACCGTAGCAAGCCTTCGTCTCGCTCTCGTGTACTAGAATACACCACAGTCTAGCCTTCGATCTGATAAAACCTGCCGGACGGAGCGCGCAAGCCTAGAAGGAAGCCCTCTAGAATCAACCATCCATCTCACACGTGACATGTCACGCGCACCAATTGCCAGAGAGATCTGCGGTCATCTTGGCCACAACATCGTTTAAACTTTTTATGACTAGGCTTCACCAATATTGCAACGTGCCCTCTCCATAGTACTTCTAATTTCCTTGGCGTCAAAGCAACAAACAAAAGTAATCTCCGCTTTTTTTTCTTTTTCTTTGTGCGCGTTTGCGAGGATGGAGGGCAAAGTGCATGGCGCATCGCGTTCCTCTCCCTCCCCTTCCCCGTTGCCCAGGGAGGGGAAAGCAACAGGCGCAATGGCGAAACGGCCACCGCGGGCGGGCCGTCGGCTGCTGCTGTTTCGGTTGTTTTCGTGCACCAAAAGCTTTTGGAAACAAAAAGCGGCGCGGCTCTACGGCAACGCCAGCTCGGTGATTCGATAGCTCCATGCCCCCGGTAGGGTCGCAAAATTTGGTCGCCAATGTAGGTCGAAATTCTTTGGTCACGATTTCCGAAAAAAAAGGTCGACTTATATTCGAATTAGTCAGCCGCGCGACGAGACACACATTATGAAACCGATTGGTGCAAGCGACCAAGGCGACGTTTTCTAGAAACCCGAAAACCGAGCGACGCAAGCAGCGATAGTGAGAAATCTTCGTCGCTCGTCGCCGTCTCGTTGATCGCTATATTGCTTATATGCCGTTCAGAAAGGCGCTCTATACTCTTTCATACTTAGCGTGCAACGCTGTCAAAGCTACTGGCGCGAGCGCGTGGCTTCATCTATGGTTTTGTTTGCGCGAGAACGCGTGCAAATGATCAACGAGATCAAGCCTCATGCTCGCGCCAGTAGCTTTGACAGCGTTGCACGCTAAGCATGAAACAGAGTATAAGTGCTTACCATAGCATTGGGACCAGCCTCACATCCAACCGTAACCAGTCTTGTCTTTTTTTAGGCCGCCCAGGTAGAAGTTAACATCGTACATACATCGTTTTCAAGCATGGCTCCTCGTTCATCGGCTCGATTTACATTTTCGGTAAATGACAAACCGTGATGAAGCACAATTATTCTAGCTCAAAATTGTCACGAACACTTGGCACGCATGCTTACACCGAAGCGCACCTAACTTAATTTAAAGTAGAACGAAAAGGGGACGAGATTCGCTTACCGCTTCACGGAAAGACAGACGCCTTCGGATCCTAGGCCTACCGGCCGAACTTCGAAGTCGGCGATCGGACGAGGCGAGCTGGCCGCGCTGCGCTGACCCATGCTGACCACACCTGGGTGAACTATGAGAGGCGCCGTCGAGTTGAGAACCAGAGTCGCAGTAGAAACGGACCGCCAAACATCTGTCCCGTACAACGAACGAGCCGACGTCCCCAACGCGGCTACGTCTCCGCCATCTTCTCCGCGACGACGGGAAGCCGGGGAAGCGGGGAAGCCGAGCAGCGGAAGCGGAAGTCACTGGGCGGCCGCTTTACGTTTCGCTTTTAGCCGACGCCGGTTTCGGTTGCGGAATCGTGGGGTTCCAGCTGGTTGCGACGAGAGGAGCCACGAAACGACATCGAGTTGGCCGTGTACGAGTCACGGTACGAGCAACGGGCCGTTTGCCGCTGTCGACCGGTGACGCGGTATCCTCGGCTTGGCGTCACGATCGGTTTGTTGCCGTGCACGTTGGCTTTGCTATGCGGTACGGCTGGTGCGGCTGTCGAATACTTGTGGTGCACATTATTCGAGACAGTCGCCCCAAGACGTCGCCGTGAAGAGTTGACCGAGGAATTTGTGTGAGCTCAACGTCGGTCTATGTTCCATTTCGACATGTATGGTATATGTAACGATACCGTTGGTAAATGATGGACGTTTCGTTGGAAGCTGGCGGTCGCCTTTCTGCATGTATGATTTGGTGATACCAGTGGTCCTGTGACGTAAGCGTTGGTTGGAAAGATGACGGTCGCCTACGTCATCGGACGCAAAATCATAGCAGCCACACCGAATCACATCGGCAAGCAAACTGGCTGCCAGTATAGTCAGACGCGGAGCTAAAGCGGTGCCGGTATCTCCAGTTATGTAAAACGCCAAACCAAACCAGCTGCATCCGTAATTACACGAAATTAATGTGGTGTCATACCAGAACTGTACAAGCAGCAGATAGTTTCCTTGTACGTTTTTCCAATAGGATTATACCATTGGGGAAAATGAACGTGATATTCAGATTCGCGGGATAAAACTACGCTAGAATCAACCTCCATCTAGTTTTCTGAAAGAAGTCTTCCACGTCCCTTTTGATAGCTGACTCATCATTACAATTATCCTTTTATACTCTGCTCCCCTCATGGCCATAGAACTTGTGAGTTCTATGCCATGAGGGCGTAGCATAGAGAGCGTAAGCGTAGCTCTTACGGCTTTTTTCATCAATTCCGTAAAGCATACAAAAAAACCGTATAGAATGTTTCCTAATACGATATGTCTGTATGGTTCCTTCCCGCTTGCATCGTTCGGGAGAGACTCGCGGACATCCAGCTTACTATTGAAACGCTAAATGTCAGCGAATCTCTACATCAGCGAGTGGTATCAAACCAGCATGATGTTTTCACACCAGTAAGCACTCGTCCCAGGTCCTCCAAGAGCACAAGGAGCAGCGGCGAAATAAAGTTGCGTGGTAAATTTCGTAGCAAATATTTATTTATCAAAAATTTCATGCTGCAAAGCTTGCCTTTGCTGAAAAGATGACAATTATAAATGCAATACTGAACTAAGGTGTCCCTTCAGCTGTCAGACTAAACTCCCACTCTTGCCACTCGGGAGTTCATAACCTCTGCGTAGAGGATCAGCACAACCCAGATTTGTGTTGCGAGCGCACCTGCATTATAAAAATTAAAAAAAAACATAAGAGAAAAAACAAGAAATGTTCAAATATCTGAATTGCGAAATTAGAGCACAGCTTTTGAGGAGGAGCATGGGAGGGTATGCCCCTCCTCCTTCTCTCCTTCTCCTCTTATGCTCCCTCCCATTTAGCGGGAAAATTCCTTCACTAAATTTAGCGGGTTAAGTTTCCCGCAAAAGTTAGCGGGGAAATTGATTTCACGTGACCTCAACATCAACTCAGTTTTCCCGCAAAATGTAACAGGGAAAATGGCGTCACATGAGTTCGTGTCACGTCACCCATAAACAAACTTAGTTCCTCCGCCAAATTCAGCGGAAAAATTAACATCATATGAACTCAGCTTTAATTGTATTTACCTTTAATTACGCAGGCGACAACGCAGCAAAACGCGGAAATGAGCGCTTTAGAGTTGCGCTCTAAAAAAAAAACTAAATGCCTTACATGAAATAAAAAGAAAATTGGAGATAATACAATGAAAAGAGAATCTAAGATAGCGCTTTAATATCATTCCTTTCGTGCGTTGTCAAATATTTTGATTTCAAGAAATGTTTATCTCTTTATTCATAGCCAGAGAACCCGTCCCAGTTTCAGCATGAATGCAATAAATCAGTGCAACCTAGACCTTCTAAACCATAATGCACATGAACATGAATGTTTGCCACATAGGCATGCATGAGTCGGTGGCTCAGATTTTTAAATACATCTGTAGTGAGGAACGTTCTTGAGCAAAACTTCTAGCCTTTGGATTTCACTGTTTAAACGTCTATGAAGACTACTGCCTGCCACAGAGTTTTTGTGACATATCATAAATGCGCAGCACAGTCTTCCTTGCATATTTAACAAGAATTCGCATTTTTTTAGCATGGCATGTGCTATTCTGATCCCCATAAAGCCCTTTTTCACCGAATTTTCTTCAGAGAACTTTTTCTTGGTTTTCAACTTGCATGATCAGATTCGGTACCTTGAATTCTAACTCGGAATCAAATTTTATATATTGATGTGCAATAGTGAAAGACATGATGTATGGGCTTGAGTAAGGCTTAAGAAGAAGAGATGTGTAGATAAGTACTGTCGAAAACTAAAATATCAAATTAAAGTTATTAGGTAGAACCTAGATACAACTATAAATGTGGTCATGAATACAGTTAGCACATTCAATATAAAGAATTTGCATTAGACACACACTCAAAGAAAATTGTTGCATCCATTTTCATGCGAAGTACTTCGGGTAACTAAACGCTGCAGTTTCGGAAGGGTGTTCGGGGATAGAGTCTACCGAAAATGAGTGTAGACGTAAAAAGTAGTTTGACCTGCGACAACGAGCATTACATAAGCAAGTGACACATCACTATTACTGTTACAGTGCCGACTGTTTCTTATAGATTTATAACAAACTGTCAGATGCGCCATTCGGTGAGTTCCTCCATACATTTCAGGGCTTGGCTCTCTCGAATGCTTTGCGAGATAGTTGATAAAATGGAAATATCTAGCGTAGTTCAAGAAAAACTATTTCCAGAATCTTATCAACGCATCGCACCGTAAAGAATCGAAAAAGTTTGCTAGAGACATGGTTAGTGCAGGAGTTCAATAAATATAAATACTTAGTTCTGCGAAACCATCTTGCCGAGGTAAACCTATAAAATTCCCCTAGGTAGAGCTAGTCATTACGGATGATTCTGCCCATTACACACTTAAAATTTTAACACCCTTATTGGTGTAAATAGCTTGTCCTATGGGGAGCACCCTTATCTCGTGTAACAAAACACCCTAGAAAAGGGGTGTAATTCTTAGCACCCTAAGAAAGGGGTGTGATTTTCTGACACCCTAAAAAGGGGTGTGGTTTTCTCACACCCTAAAAAAGGGTGTGATGTCTCTAACACCCTTAATCATGGGTGTGATTTCTAACACCCTAAAAAGGGTGTGAGTTTCTAACACCCTAAAAGGGGGTGTTACTATCTAACACCCCTTTTTCTAACAAGGGTGTGATTGTCTAACGCCCATAAAATGGGGTGTAATGGCATGCCCGGGCCTCTACAAAACTTACGGCAAAATGACCAAAAAATGAGCCCAAATAGACCTGAACCACTCTTTATTCTTTCCATCTGGGAACCATTCTCTAGTTCTTCAGCATCTTGGTCACAAGATGCTGAAGACTCCAATAAAGCATATAATGTATTTCTAGGCCTTATACAGAAGAGTTATGAACGCACCCAGCAGTAGCGGCGTCGAGGCTTCCAAAGCGGAGGCTAATTCTCGTTTTCAACATCTTACAGATCGCCGCCGCTCGTGCGATTGTGCTGCTTGCCGTCGACGATAACACCGAGCCCATCGACACTACTATCATCGTACCGACGATCCACCCTACGATTGGTCTCCTCTTCAATACGTCACCCGAAGAAAGCTATAAAAGAAGACGACTCTGCGAAGACGGTTCTAACGCACCCAGCAGTAGCGGCGTCGAGGCTTCCAAAGCGGAGGCTAATTCTCGTTTTCAACATCTTACAGGTTAGTGCTGCATGTTATAAAGTTGAATTTATTTGCACGAATTCTTGACGCTGCTGCTGCTGGAAGTGCTTATCCTTGTTTGATCGTAATTTGAATGGCAAACGCGGATGAATCGTCTCCGGGGAGCTGCTTGGTTTGCGGTGAACCATTACCTGATGTTACGAAGTACTTAACTTGCTCGGACTGCGGCTATGGTTACCATGTGGGAACTTGTTCAGGCGAGAATACTTCAAAGGGCAAACATAAGAATTGCAAAAATAATACGTGGAAATGCCAGACATGCCTCACCGCAAAAAGCCGAGGTGTTCAAAACCCTGAGAAACAGAAGCCTGAACAAGATCCCCAGCTTATGCAAGAGCTCGCGGCTATCAACAACAAGCTCGCTGCAATCATGACTATTCATGATAAAGTTGAATCTCTAATGTCGATTAAAGACACAGTTGACCAGATTGAAAAATCTGTACAACTGATGTCAATTCAGTATGACGAAGTTTTAAAGGGAATGAAAGAGCAGTCACAAGAAATAACCAACCTGAAGAAACGGATGGAAAAAATCGAGGAAAACAAAGACAGTGAGGAAATCCGCACGCTGAAAAAACAAGTCAACAGTCTAGAACAGTACTCAAGACGACAAAACTTGGAGATCCATGGAATATCACAAAGCGCAAATGAGAACCTCCTTAGTAAATTAAATGACCTCGCTGAAAAGCTAGAGCTTCCAGAACTAACCGAGAGGGAGGTGGAGGGCCTGCACAGACTTCCAGCAAAAACGGGTAAAGTTCCAGCTGTGTTGGTTCGCTTCGTATCACGAGTAACTCGAGACCTATGGCTTGAAAAAGGCACTACCTAAAAGAAACCCGGTCGAATATCTCGTTTCTTGACAACCTGTCTCCCACGAACAAGAAGCTTCTTTGGTTGCTGAAGGGGAAAGCTGAAGAAAAACAGTATCAGTTTGCATGGCAGAAAAATGGTAACTTGTTCGCGCGAAAGAAGACAGGTGACCGTGTTATAAAGATCGAATGCGAGGCCGACCTTGATAAGATTGTGTGAACAGCCCGTTGGCTGCGGAAGAAATTTGTTTTTTTTCCCGTTTCTAATGGCGGATTATTATCACGATCCAGCATCTTTTTCTCGTCTCGCTCGAGAATGTCTTGATTGTAACAAAAATGCGTTATCATTTTTTCACTTAAATGCTAGAAGTCTTTGTAATAAACACGATGACATTGATATGTTTTTGAACTCCTTAAATTTCAGTTTTGATATTTTAGCATTCACCGAAACGTGGTTTACGAGCAAAGATGACGTTATCTGGTTCCCAGGCTATAACAGTGAGGGAGTATATCGAAGTGATAAGAGGGGCGGGGGGGGGGTCGCTATCTATTTTCGTGACAACCTGGATTATGAAGTATTGTCTGAATTGTCAAAAGTCAATGTTGACTATGAAGCACTAGTGGCTAAATGTCGTTCTTTGATAGTAGTTGCCGCTTACCGACCCCCTGCCGGGTCATTAACGAAGTTTTTTGAATTTGTTGAGGAAATTTTGGAGTATGCTACTTCATTTAACCTCTCCTTAGTCTTAATAGGCGACTTCAATATTGACCTGACCTCACCTGTGAGTGGTTCTTTGGAATTACTTGATATTGTTCAGACATACGGATGTGATAATACAATTCTATTGCCAACTCGAATAACACCAGAAACGGAAACGCTAATTGATCTATGTATTACAAACTGTCATACGGAGGCTGCTGGTGTCTTATCTTGTAATCTAAGTGACCACTTACCAATATTCAGCTTTATTGTCGGCCCACCAAATTTGAAGAGTAATTGTAATAATAACACTCCTCTGTTATATAGGAAAATTGATAATAGCTCGATTGGGCTCTTCTATTCTTTGGTAGCGAATGTAAACTGGGAATCTGTAATAACTGAAACAGACTCCAATAAAGCATATAATGTATTTCTAGGCCTTATACAGAAGAGTTATGAACAGGCATTTCCGTGGCAAGAATATAAGAAGTATAAAAAATCAAGAAAACCTTGGATTTCATGTACGTTATATAAACGCATAAGGCAACGTAATAAATTGTACGAAAAGTTCATTACAACAAGAGATACTGGTATATTACAAGAATTCAAGAAAGTGAGGAACAAACTCAACGCGGATATTAAAAAGGCGAAAGCACACTACTACAAAAATAAGTTTAGTTCGATATATAATAATCCAAGGAAAGTTTGGCAGGCTGTAAATGAACTTACCTCTAAACCCAATGCTCTTGCCCCAAAACAACTTACAATCGAGCAGGTGACCTACTCCGGCCAATCTCTTGCAAACAAATTTAACTCTCATTTTTTAGTATCGGGTTCTTCAATGCTACCTACCACGAGTACGCCTAGGTGTGAATCCTATGTTAGATTACCTTTGGATAATTCAATTTTTCTAGCACCCTGTAGTGAAATAGAAGTAAACACGATTATTAAATCCTTGGGCAACAGTGCCGCATGTGGTGAAGATGGGTTGTGTTCTAAGCCAATAAAAGAAGTTTCCTCTTTAATCTGTTCACCCCTTGCCCACATTTGTAACACTATTTTAAGCACTGGTACCTTTCCAGAAAAATTGAAAATAGCAAAAGTATGTGTAATTCATAAAGGCGGTCCTAAGAATAACATGAGTAACTATAGACCAATCTCGGTACTTCCGGTTTTCTCAAAAATAGTCGAACGCGTTATTTACAAACGCTTAGGTGAATTCTGTGTTAAACATAACATTATTACAAACAACCAGTATGGATTCCAGAAAGGTAAATCTACGGAGATGGCATTGCTAAATATAAAAAATAAAATCTTAGACAACATCGAAAACCAATGTTATACACTAGGTGTTTTTATAGATTTTAAAAAAGCATTTGACTCTATAAAACATGACATCCTACTCCGAAAACTACCGCTTTATGGAATAAGAGGTACTGCACTTAGCCTAATCCGCAGCTACTTAACATCTCGTCTTCAGTATACGGTCCTCCATGATGCGCGCTCATCTTTAGCAAAAATTGAGTATGGTGTACCGCAGGGATCAATTTTAGGGCCTCTACTTTTCCTTCTTTACGTTAACGACATTATAAATATCCCAGAAACTCCTGACATAACTTTATACGCAGATGACACGAATGTATTTTTCACCGGTAATTGCTTATATACTTTAGAGACACAGACAAACACATGGTTGGACCAACTTCACTTGTGGTTAGTTGCAAATCAGTTAGAACTAAATACGTCGAAAACTAAGTATATCATTTTTAGAGCAAAAAACAAACCCATTACCAACACAATTAATATATCCTTTCAAAACTCCATTATTGAGCGCGTAGAATCTTATAAATTTCTTGGTGTTCGTTTCCATGAAAATTTGTATTGGACTGGCCAAGTAAACGATCTCCGAAAGGAGATTTCTAGATCCATTGGTTTACTCTTTAGATGCAGACAACTTCTTCCAAACTGGTTAAAACGACAAATCTATACATCTATGATACACTCGAGGCTTTATTACTGTTTATTGGTGTGGGGACAACCACTCGACATAATATTAACCAATTATTTACATTACAAAAACGCGCGGTTCGGCTAATTGATAACTTGCCCCGGTTTCAATCAACTTCCTATAGTTTCAATAAACATAAAATACTTAAGGTAGATAACCTTTTTTGTCTAAAGGTGGCGATTTCAATTCATACACAAATCAACACTGATCTTGACATCTTTCACGAAACGTACCTACCCAGGCAAACAAATTACAACCTGAGGCACCAGCAGTTTCCAAAACCAAAAATTAGAACTAATTATGGTACTCAAAAATTATCCTACCAGATTACAGATATCCTAAACAAACATTATTGCGTGTATGAGATGGCCCAGGAAATCACTTCTATGTTTCATTTCAAAAAATACCTAAGGGAATATTTTAGTGTTGCTTGTGTACAAACCTAGTGAGTTGTGTTATTAATCAGTGCTCTTTGATTTTGTTTTTTTTAGGCTGAAGAGTTTTTAGCTGGCTGAAATAATTTCTTGACTTGTGCTGCGAGCTGGCTTTTTCATTTTCATTTTATTTCTATATCTCGATTTGTGCCCTGCTGTTGAGTGTTGTTACAGGGGTTGGGACCCAGTCAGGTGATTGTATTCGCCTTTTGTCCCAACCCCTTGACAATTGTGTCAAAAAAATAAAATAAACAAACAAACAAACAAACTTTGATTGCGACTGCACGTAAGGGAGAGAAGCTGAGCTTCAGGCAGATCCTCTCTAAGAGGCATGCGGTGTTGTATATCTTCTTCCCGTAAGCAATCCGAAGAGCCAGTGGGCTGTCATTATGGCACCTAATCCTTCTTCGGCATTTGCCACCTTGAAGAGCTCCGTCCTATCCACGTACAAGCTCATGGTCTCTGCGCCCTCCACGTCGCACCCAGTGTGCACTACACATGGTGTCACTGGAATGGTTCCATCCTGCATATATAAAAGCAGAATTGAGTCAGTCACAAAAAAAGCTGCAACATGACACATAAGGAATTAAGATGAAAAATTCGTGGCACACTTAATTACCATTAAGGGTTCCTATATACATACTAGCCATTAAGCAGACGGGGAGGTGGATGAGAGGAGGGGTGGGAGGGGTGGGGGTTACAGTGTGCGCACGCCTGCGCCGACAACGCCGCCGCCTTTTCGTCGAAATGGGGTTTCTAATGCTAACGCAAAATTAAGTATGATTTTATTCATTTACTACTTCGCCATACCCCTGAGCCGCATAAGAATATTATGATAGCATATCTCCTGGCCCTGTCTAAGAGCTACGTAGTCTAAGCAGAAGGCACAAACAATTGTCTTGTTTTAAGACCAAGGCACATGAAAAACCATGCAAAATAAAGGGGAGCAGAGAACCTGTTTCGAGCATCACTGACATTTAAGCAGCAATTATTACAAGTAGCTGATGAATGCTATATGCGAAAGACAACTTTACTAAAACTGTGCTACAGCCTGCTCAGTTGTAACGGTATATTCGAAGCTTGGTAGTGTGCAATGCAAAGTTTATAGCATGGCCCAGATTTGAGCGAAGATTTGTTTTCTAGCTTTGTGGTAATAACAGCAGCAACACATAACAGGTATGGTTCAGTACCTCAACAGTTTTTGTTTGTTGAGGAACTGAACTGTTTTGTATATTATTTTTGTTTGTGTCTTAGATTTCGTCACTCTAGGTCAGTGAGGAATTTGTGCCACACAAATAAAGTCGAACCTATCCTCCTCAATTTAACTCCATATTCTCCTATTATAATAACTTCCACTTACATCCTCATTGACAACTACTAACAAAAGAAATAAAGGGAACATACGCAAGAAATAAAGTGTACGTACCAGACGATGCAGAGGTAATCCATACGGCGTTTATTTGAGCTTAATATCAAACAAACAGTAGACTCGATCGATGTTCGAGTGACGAGAGGAGAGTCCGCCACCAACGCAGACACGACCGGCTAGCACCGAACACATTCCCCACACCACGGTCCACCCCACCGTTCACAACTTCGAAATTGATAAGAGCGAACAACGAGGGAGGACACTGGAACTCTTTTCCGAAAACAAGGTCAGCTATTCATGCGGGAAGGGTCCACTTCGAAGAAAAAGTCGGGGGCATCCTGTTCTGAGTCAGCAAGGCGCGCCTAGCTGGGCTTTGCTTGCGGGCGAAGTCGAAGGAAGCACAGGCGAGTTTTGCGGGTCCATGCCTCTTTTTTCGCTGCCTGAACTCGTGATGCGTGCGAACATCCCGAAGAAAATCTTCCGGGTGCCAAAATAGCAAAATTTTGGCTTTGGATCGTGGATCAAAGTGGATTTTGGATTGTAAAACAGGGTTTGCCAAACGCAACTTTCAAAGCGATCACGCGTTATCGCCGAGAAACCTCCAACCTCCTCCCGCCCACCGCCAACCGCCTCTGGGTGTGTCTGAACGGGGTCGCTCGCGCACCGCATCCGCAGCCGCTTCGCGAACGCGGATCCGCTTCCAGTGTGAATGCGCCATTACGCTGGTGGCGTGAGAAGGCACCTCAAAGTCCGTGACGGTGGCCGGACTCGCGTCCTGCTGCTTTGTTCCGTCACGAGAGGATTTGGGTTGACCTCCGCGGGGGTTGGAGGGGGGACCTAAAGTCAGGAAACCTTCGAAGCTGTCATTTTTGTTTAGGCTTGTTTTTCTCATGGAAGCGAGGACGCGCGTAGGATTATGTTGCCTTGGCGGTGGTTTGTGGGGGTTATCTTTTTCACCACCTGTTTCATTTCGTTTTCGCTAATGGAAGGAACCATCGAGTTCGAGACCGGGCACCTGATCACCAAGGCCTTCTTGGCGAGGTCAGGATTTATGTACATACAATTGTGAAACCTGTGCAGCACATATTCGTAGTGTTGTGGCGTGAATCAATGTACTTGACTGCATTATTACGTTCAACCGAGTCATTTTGTGGAAAAGTACAGGAACAAGATTGTGAAGCCGACTAGAAAACTCTGCGGCATCTCCGCAACCATGTGTCACCCAGAAACCGCGAAGAATATTAAGAGAATAACCAAACGAACACAGCCTCCCTGAACGCGTTGCCGTTGAAAAGCATGGAAACAAAATCCGGACAGGAAGAGATTTCTGGCCACAGATTTCTGCCCACTGTCATGGCGACCCGAAGTGCCTGGAATAGTATGTATAAAAAGTGAAGGGTGAAAACGAGTCACGTCAAACGAAGGGGAAAGGAAAACAGAGCTGGCAAAAAATTGGGCCAGGAGTGGGAATGGAACCCACAGCCTCTGGCAGTACGGGACTGAGGTTGTGGCAAGGCTCCCAGGTGTGTGGGTGTGCGGCCGGAAGGGTGGTGGGAGGGGCCTTTGCCCCTCCCGGAAACTCTCAGGGATCGGGCCTCGAGACCCTCGCAGTCGCCGCCTATGCCCAGACTATTCTTATTGTTAAGCCAAGATTCCTGTATATTCCTCACGCGCGTGAGAGAATAAATATACAAGGTGCAGACTGTGTAAATAAGATATGCAAAAGTAGCTAAATAGTTCTATTTCGTAAAAGCAACTTTTTTTCTCGACGAGTTGGACTATTATCTGTACTTTATATTGGCCACGCATGGTCAACGTGCTTACAAAGATTACTAACGCGTCGACCAAGGCGTGCCTTTGCCCCGCAGGTCTAATCAACAAGGACGAGTTTAGCAACACAGCCGCGCGCACTTGTTATCAACAAGCCCGAGTTTACCTACGGATCGTGCCACGCGCACTGCCGCTGAAGATTCGCGATGACGAAACGACCTGTCCATGAAACATCGTTGGACGATCCAAAACGGCGTGAATGCGTGAGAGTCTGCTCTGAGCAGCTCGCCCCTTCGATTACCCATTGATTCTCCTTCATTTGGTTGTCCTCAAAAAGATCGCCTGCCATAATGAACGCGATGTGGTTTCCCCATTTCAAGCAGGAGCACAACGGTAAACGACGCTATTATGTTCTTCTTGTAAACAACGCACCCATCTTGGCGGCTCTCTCGCATCCGCTTGTCCGCTTGCCGTCCGCCACTGCGCTGACTGCGTGACTGCGCCATCTCGCGATCTCGCTACCGTCGTTAACTGATCGTTGGCTTGAATAGCATTCCATGGAGAATCCAATCCAGGCCCATATTTTTGCGTGCTGTTTGTACGGTGCCTGGAAGCCTGGACGCGTCATCGTTCTACGCACGCGTACTGTTTGCTCGCCTCCCGGCCTCGCGCCCAGTTCAAACATGTTCGGAAGCGCGGTCGCTGGACGTCTGTTGACCACTCGACCGGGGACGGAAGCATATAGCATTGCTCATCGTCATTTGCGACGGGTTTTCGGGCAGAAATTGGTAGGAATAAATGGCCTCTCCTCTGCGAGAAGAAAAACGGCGTCCATGACAATGATATTGACCGAACAAAGGGGAAAGCGGATTTGTGTAAGATTAATGTGACGCGCATTCTTGCACGTTCTCGTTGATGTCCTGAAGTTTTGAGGGGACGCGGACCGATGCTTCCCTACATAATTTCAAGCAATTTGAGCTACGTCTTGGAATTGCACAAAGTATAAAATCCACCGCTTAAAGCACATATTAGATAAAAATTCCAGCTTGCTAATGCAGGCGACATTTTTTTTCTTGACTCATTTCATAGTTAGCGTCTCAATTTGGGGCACATGCTGCTATACCGCGATGACGATCAATCGATCTCACGATGTCCTTACCGGTTCCTCTCGTAGACAAGGGTTTCTTCGACGTGATTAACTTCGACTCCTTGAAATCATATAAGTCCATCACACCCTTTCTACACGTTATGAACGGGGGTGTTGCGACGAGTGCGTACACCCTTCTAACACGATTTCCTGAACATATTTCAAACTGTGGGTGTGATAGGGGTGTTAGAGGGTGTATGTAGGGTGTAAGCCTTTTCGTACACCCCTGTTACACCCACCAATACTCAAAATCGTGTAAAAAGGGTGTAGGAAGGGTGTAGGAAGGGTGTTGGTTAAAAAACACCCTTTTAACACGATTTTGGGTGTTAAAATATTTACTGTGTACATAGCATGAAAATTTAATTTCGCGACCTACAATATTTACAGGCTCGACCAACTCTGAATAATTGGAACCCTTGACATTACAAATTGGTCTCACCATGACCGTCTGCAAACATCCACATAATAATTTCCATGGACCTACGTATTTCAAGAAAATACTTGGTGCGCGCTGTTTAAAACACCATAACACTCTTTAACACTAATAGAAAGCCTGTAATGGGCCACAGCTTAAGCAGTTTTCACTTCATTATGAAGAGACAATTTCAGATATGTGAGCCTTGAAACTAGGCCTGCACTGAAGTGTTTCTTAAGTTGGCCTTGCTATGCTCTGATCACTTTAAAGGGCGTTTCACAAAAAGTAGGACTAATTCGATATTGCGAAAAGTACGCGTCGCAACAAAAAAAAAGGCTCGTGTTGGTGTAGTCCTGGGCCAGGAGCCTATTTAGAAAATTATGAAATCCGAGATTATTAAATTGTAATTATTTTTTTGCGTAATTAACTTTTATTCATTTATTCCTACCAATTTCTGCCCGAAAACCCGTCGCAAATGACGATGAGCAATGCTGTATGCTTCCGTCCCCGGTCGAGTGGTCAACAGACGTCCAGCGACCGCGCTTCCAAACATGTTTGAACTGGGCGCGAGGCCGGGAGGCGAGCAAACAGTACGGTGCGTAGAACGATGACGCGTCCAGGCTTCCAAGCACCGTACAAACAGCACGCAAAAATATGGGCCTGGACTGGATTCTCCATGGAATGCTATTCAAGCCAACGATCAGTGGCATGGGTTCAATTAGAAAATTGCTAAGTATAATCGAAAACACTAAATTCATATTTTGCAGAACGATATAAAGCACGCGAAGCATTTTACGGCTTTCTGAAAAACCGCACATATTCGACTAATTAAATTTCGGTTTGCAATCGGAGCGCATATCGGCCCCGACGGCACCGCGCCCCATGGAGAAATAGTGCAACCAACCTGTGTTGCGCTGTCCTCACGGAACGCACCAGAGGTTGGTTGCACTAGTTTCCTAAATAGGCCCCTGGCACAGGACCAAAAGAACACATGCCTTTTTTTGTTGCGACGCGTAGTTTTCGCAATATCAAATTTGTCCACCTTTCGTGATACACCCAGTATAAATCTTTGCAGAGCTGGCAATGTGCAAGTTCCCGTTTGTTAGTATTCCATATCCCGACTGCTGGGTGCGTTAGGTACATAATATTGATGACACCAGCGCAACACAGTGAATATTTTAAGAATGTGTTTGTGTATAGCATAAATGAAGCCATCTGCGGGAAGTTATTTCTGTGACAACGTCGAACCAACATACGGGGGCTTTAAGTTCACATGTTAATCATCTCCTCAGACTCCTTTTTGTAATTTGAACTCCATCCAAACCAAGATGTGAATGTGTCTTTTGCATCTTAGGCTTAGTAGTGTTTTTCCTGTTTCACGTAAGGAACAGATAAGAAGAATGCATATTTCGAGCGGCATACCTAACACCTGGTGGCAGGCGAACTCCCCTGTCATGACGCTAATCAAAAGTCACAGGCAGAGAGATACTGCGATGCTCTTGGTGATGGGATTACCCTCCATATGGTCTTGGCCAAACCATAGAAGATTGAGTCTAAGTATGCGGCCATTCGGATCTCCAGATCTTGAGCCACTTAAGTAGCTGAAAATAAAAAAAATCACACTCAAGTACTTGGCAGAGATACATTACAAAGCTGGCATACTCTTTCGTCATCAGCACATAGATCCTTTTATTTTAATACTTTGTACCTGTACTTATAAAAAAAACTCCTCCTTCACTGCCACAGCCATAGTCACCCACGAGGACAAGGCCATGTAGGCCTTGAAATGATGGGTACCTAATTAAGGCAAATGATTAAACGCGTTTGTTTAACCCTCTTTCGCCCCAACCTGAGAGATTTCTGTCGAATATTCACATTCAACTGTAAAGACTATAAAACACTACTACTGCAATGGTAAGATTTTCCTACCCTCATGCTCAACGAGTGTCGAGTGGGGATACGACTCCAGTTCATACACTCACTGAGCATGAGGGTAGAGTGTACCAGCAGAGGGCAGGTGTCTGCATAGAAAGATTTTTGTTGGCGCACCAAGAGGCTAAGCGATAAAAATGGGTACTATTTTGAGCAAAATGTCGAAAAAGCGCCGATCTCGACTTGGCACTAAGAGTGGCACATGGTATCTATTTTACTGACTATACAGAATGGTATTCAATTAATATTTTCAGCTATCTAATCGAACCAAATATTCTTCCAAGCTTGCTTTTAGGAAATTTCTAAATTTACAGTAGCTATTAAGACAACTGCTAAAAAAACAATTGCGAAACGAACAATCGTATTTGCCTGCTCTCCAGTAGCATGGTATCAATGGCAGGCAGACCTGCAGAATGAGCAAGCAGTCTAAAAACAGAGGTACGTCCTATTTATATTTGTTTTCGTGCTGCAGAGCAAGTGCTGGAAGGAGGTTTTATGGCATCAATTTTTAACAACCAAATTTCTTGCAATCATTTGAGAACAAGTTCGAGCAGTGAACTTGTCCTTGCCACTTGCATAGCGTTTTGGTGTTTCCCGTGGAGACTCAAATAAATTTCTAAATAAAAACAAGGAAGACCGACCTTCATTAAAAATCTGCAACTTTGGGAAGGACAAGTTATCTTGACAAAAATAAGTGGGATACACTTTTACAGCATCTATTCCTGTGCTTAAGCAATTTTGAGACAAATCAGCGACAATAAAAAAAGCTCGAGTACTATTAAGGGAAAAACAGGAAGGATGCATACCTACAACAGAAATATTTAGGACGGCAACGGGCAAAAACCTCTGGTGAGGCTCTCGCAGTGACTCCCTGCAATGGGCCTGCGCAGACAAAAGAACAAGATCCGGTGAGAGCTTGTAGCCATAAGGTGCTTCATACCATAAAGTTTCAAAAGGAGCTGCGTTTGGAAGTAAAGTGCAGAACGGAGCTTTTAATATGTAGCAAGCATTCATTAGGTGATACTGCCATGAACGTGCCAACTTTTCAATGCAGCACAATAATACCAAATTGATAACCGTGCCAAGCAACACAAAAACCCCAAGCATTTTTCCAAACTATCTCAGTTTAAAGTTAACCACGACAGAAGCTTCACTTGCGAATTCAGTTCAGAAAGTAAGTCATATTGTCACGAATGACGAGGTGACAAAACAAAGGAATAACTGAGAAAACTGAAACGTTTAATGGGGCGAACTTGTGCCCAAAAATAAAAGGAAAAGAGAAAGATAACAGGAGAGCGTCGCGGGCGTCGAAAGTCGGCGAAGCAGCAGGATCGAGCGCTGGGGCGAGACTGACCCCAGCTTGCCACGCGGAGCCGCTTTTGTACACGCGTGGGCTTCTGGAGCATTCGGCGTAGAAGGTTCGGTGCGTAGAACATTCTAACCTCGAATCAGCAAGACGGTTCTCGAATTTACCAGAACGTCACAGTACAGTGTCAATAAAAATGTGTGGCCGCGGCCAGGAATCGAACCCTGGCCTTCTGCGTGGAAGACAGGCGCGATAACCGTTAGGCCACGGGCGCGCTGCCTATTCTGTCAGCCGCGCTCGCGGCATTATCTCCCCTTTAAAAAAGTGCATCGTCCCGATGCAGCACAAAACGAAAACAAAACAAAAGAAATCCACAGCAAAGGGACAGCAGAATCGCGAGCCGCAGTTCACAGTTCACAGTTCACAGTTCACTCGTCGACGAGGGTGGAAAGTTCTATCGTTCGTAATACGGCTTCAGCCGGACGACGTGCACCACCTCGGGTCGCGGCTGACGTCTTGCAGATGGGCGCGTTCCGTCGGGAAGGACTTCGTAGTTCAGATCGCCGAGGCGTCGGATGATCTTGTAGGGTCCGAAATAGCGTTTCAGAAGCTTTTCGCTGAGACCCCGGCGCCGTATCGGTGTCCACACCCATACCCGATCTCCGGGTTGAAAGTGGACGTCCCGGCGACGAAGGTTATACCGTCGTGCGTCGACACGCTGTTGGTCATGAATCTTGATTCTTGCCAGTTGGCGAGCTTCTTCCGCGCGTTGGGAGATCAGTTGAGCGTCGTCGTTGCCATCGTCGGCCGGCACGTGAGGCAGCATGGCGTCGAGCATCGTGGTAACCGCCCGACCGTGTACCAGTTGAAACGGCGTCACTCCCGTGGTTTCTTGAACCGCTGTGTTGTACGCAAACGTAACGTACGGCAACACCTCGTCCCACGTTTTGTGCTCAACGTCGACGTACATGGAGATCATGTCGGCGATGGTCTTGTTGAGCCGCTCTGTTAGCCCGTTGGTCTGCGGGTGATAAGCGGTGGTTCGTCGATGGCTGGTGTGACTGAGCCGAAGTACCTCTTGGGTCAGCTGTGCCAGGAAAGATGACCCTCGATCTGTGATCAGCACTTCAGGTGCGCCGTGTCGAAGGAGGATGGACTCGACAAAAAATTTGGCGACTTCCACCGCTGTTCCCGATGGCAGGGCTTTCGTCTCGGCGTATCGTGTAAGATAATCTGTCGCGACGATAATCCACCGATTTCCTTGCGTCGATGATGGGAACGGCCCAAGTAAATCCATTCCGACCTGCTGGAAAGGCCTAGTCGGGGCAGGTATCGGCTGCAGGAGTCCTGCTGGCTTGGTCGGAGGCCTCTTACGTCGTTGGCACTCATGGCACGACCTTGTGTACAGATGGACTGTTTTCGGGAGTCTCGGCCAGTAGTACTTGTCACGAATCCGGGCGAGCGTCCTGCTGTAGCCAAGGTGTCCAGCCGTCGGGTCGTCGTGGCATGCTTGAAAGATTTCTTCTCGCAGGCTGGCCGGAACAACCAGCAGCCAGGCAGGGTTGCTCGTTCCGAAGTTGTTCTTGAAGAGCACGCCTCGCCGCAGAACGAAGCTTGACAAGTCTCGGGCCAAGACTCGCGGAACTGAACTTCCTTGGCCTTCGAGGTGTTCGATCACGGCGCGAAGTTCCGGGTCGTCTCGTTGAAGTGCTCTCATGTCGGCATCTGTCACTGCGCCGAGAAAACGGGCGTCATCGTCGTCGTCATTGCTTTCGGGAGGAGATTCGACTGGGGCCCTAGACAAACAGTCGGCGTCGTTATGCTTGCGGCCAGACTTATGCACAATGGTCACGTCGAATTCTTGCAGTCGCAGACTCCAGCGAGCGAGGCGTCCTGACGGGTCCTTGAGGTTGGCGAGCCAACAGAGAGCGTGGTGGTCCGTGACAACGCGAAACGGGATCCCGTACAGGTACGGGCGGAACTTGGTTAACGCCCAGATGACAGCGAGACATTCCTTGTCGGTCGTCGAGTAATTTTTCTCTGCCTTGGACGGTGCCCGGCTTGCGTAAGCGATCACCCTCTCTGCTCCGTCTTGTCTTTGGACGAGTACCGCGCCGAGTCCGGCGTTGCTGGCGTCCGTGTGAACCTCCGTTTCCGCTGATGGATCGAAGTGTCCGAGGATAGGGGGCGACTGGAGTCTTTCCTTCAGTTCGTTGAACGCTTGTTCTTGCTCCTCCCCCACTGGAAGTGCACGTCGTCCTTCGTCAGATGCGTGCAGTGGTGCAGAAATCTTGGCGAAATCGCGAACGAAACGTCTGTAGTAAGCGCACAGTCCAAGAAATCTTCTCACGGCTTTCTTGTCTGATGGCTTCGGAAATTCGGCAACAGCGGATGTCTTGGCAGGATCAGGGCTTACACCCTGAGCACTCACGACATGGCCCAGGAATTTGAGCTCGCCGTAAGCGAACCGACATTTTGACGGCTTTAGTGTCAGTCCAGCATTCCGGATAGCCTGTAGCACGGCTCGCAGACGTCTCAGGTGCTCGTCGAAGTCACTTGCGAATACCACGACGTCGTCGAGATAGACGAGGCAGCTTTGCCATTTCAAGCCGGAAAGAACGGTGTCCATTACGCGCTGGAACGTCGCCGGTGCTGTGCAGAGTCCGAACGGCATCACTTTAAATTCGTACAGTCCGTCCGGCGTGACGAATGCAGTCTTCTCACGATCCCGTTCGTCGACCTCGATCTGCCAGTACCCACTCTTCAGGTCCATCGACGAAAAGTATCGGGCATGGCGCAGCCGGTCCAGAGTGTCGTCGATGCGTGGCAGCGGGTAGACGTCCTTTTTCGTTACGGCGTTTAGTCGACGATAGTCCACGCAGAACCGAAGAGTCCCATCTTTCTATTTCACCAGGACTACCGGTGAAGCCCACGGACTCTTTGAGGGCTGGACGATGTCGTCGTCGAGCATTTCTTGGACCTGTTTCTGGATTACTTCTCTCTCTTTCACAGATACCCGATACGGCGACCGATGGACGGGAAGCGCGTCGTCATCAGTTATAATTCGATGTTTCGCAACCGTCGTTTGGCGAACCTTTGACGACGTGGAGAAGCATTCACTGAACTCGGCAAGAAGGTCACTGAGTTGTCGTCGTTGCGGGGCAGGCAGGGTTGGATCGATGTCGAAATGCGAATGCGGCGTTGTCTTGTGGGGCCACGAAGGGAGGTCCTCTGCTATTCCGGTGATTGCGGCTGGGTCCGCGAGTTCCTCGGCGTGACCCACGGCGGTGCCTTTCGTAAGGTGCTGAGCCTCTTGTCGGAAGTTTGTTACGAGGGCAACAGTGTGTCCGCCTTGGAGCTCCGCGATGCCTCTTGCGACGCCGATCCCTCTTCCAAGAAGCAGCTGGAGGCTTCCCTCGAGCAGAACGTCGCCGCAGAAAGCTTCGTCGATCCCGACGGGTACGAAAACACTCGACTGCGGTGGTAAGTTCACGTGGTCTGCGAGGACTCGGACCGCGGATGACGTCGCTTTGGGTTCCTCCCGTTGTGGAGCAGGTTTTCGTAGCGTCAGCCGGTTTGCTCCGAGGTCGATGACGGCGCCATACTCGCAAAGAAAGTCCATTCCGAGGATAACGTCCCTCGAACAATTTTGCAGAACGACGAACTTCACAGGGCACGCCTCACCGTGGATCTCGACGCGAGCAGTGCATCTCCCGACAGGATGTGATGAGGTGCCCACCGGCGGTTCGTATTTGAGGGCCTTCCCACGGCGTTGTCACTTTTCGAAGGCGGCGAGAGAGCCTCCCACTTAAAACTGAGTAGTCTGCTCCGGTGTCCACGAGTGCCGATGCGTCGAGGCCGTCAATAACAACGTTTAGGTTGTTGGACACCGTTGCAGGGGAGTCATTTCGGTCTCTGGTGGCGTTCGAGTGGGGGCCCTCCGACGTTCGTGGAGGATCTTGGCGTCGGTCGTCTTCGGCAACTCCACCTCCAGGGGTTGCCGCGCCTAGTTTCCCCGGCGAGGAGCGAGGGGCGACAGGCTTTCACGTCGGGGTCGGTGCATCGGCGAAGCTGGACGTCGCGGCGACGGCGACCGGAACTCTCGGCGGGACGCAGGCTCGGGGGACTGAGGTCGTCGCAAGTACTCGTCGATCTCCCGAGGTCGTTCACCATAACGGGGGCGCGGGTCGTTCGGGTGGAACCCGCGCAGCCCAAGTCGTCGGTATGGGCATCGGCGGTAGGTGTGGTCTGCTTCCCCGCAATGGAAGCACAGAGGGCGTCGGTCGGGCGTTCGCCACACGTCGGTTTTCCGGGGTGCGCGAGGCTCCGGGCGGGCGTACTGCACCGGGTCGTCGTGACGTCTGTCGTGTTGCGGCGCAGGAGACTGACGTCGGGGCGGCGCGACATAGGTGCGAGGAGGAGGTGGTGGCCGTCGGGCCACTGCGGCGTAAGTCACCGTGGGCTCCTCGGTGGCTGCCACGACGACGGGAGCCTCTGGTTGGATGGCTCTCTGGACTTCTTCCCGCACAACCTCGGCGATGGAGAGCGAGGCCGGGCGTGCGGCTGCGGGCAGCAGCTTCTTCAATTCCTCCTGGACGACTTCACGGATAATGTCACGGATGCCGGGGAGGGTGGTGCCCAGGTCGGATCCAGATGTCGCCAGAGTAGTTACGCCAGGGTGTCGTTGGTAGTGTCTGGCGCGGGCTAGCAGGGCCCGTTCCATATTTGTCGCCTCCGTGACGAACTCGTCGACTGTTGTCGGGGGATTCCGGATGAGACCGCCGAAAATCTCGCTTTTCACACCCTCATCAGGTGGTGCAGCTTCTTCTCCTCGGTAGCCTGAGGATCGGCGCGGGCGCTCAGGCGGAGAACATCCTCGACGAAGCTGGTGATGCTCTCATTTAGGCCTTGGGTTCTTGTTCGCAGGAGATCTTCGGCCCTCTCACGTCGGTGTTGGCAGGCAAACGTCTTCTTCAGCTCTTGCTTGCACAGCTCCCACGACGTCAAAGAAGCCTCGTGGTTTTCCAGCCAGTGCCTCGCAGTTCCTTCCAGCGAAAAGTAAAGGTTCTGCAAGCAGTGCTCAGCTGACCACCCGTTATGGCGGGCCACACGTTCATAATGTTGCAGCCAGTCCTCGATGTCCTCGTGGGCGTCTCCGTGGAAAGGCGTCGGAGTTTTGGGTGCGACGGGCAGGTATACGACGGCGGCGGTGGACGGGGTCTGCGATTGCTGGTCGTCCATCGTCGGTCTCGTTGGCTGCTTGGTCTTCGGTGGCAGAAGTCCGAATTCCGGGTGTAGGCCTTGGGTGCGACGACTGAACCGGATCTCGGTCTGGTCTTCGTCGAGTCCTCCGGAGCTTGGCGTTCGGACTTGCACTGCGGGAACTTGGAGGGGTGCGCTTCACGGACATGCGGTACCCCGCACCTCCACCAAAATGTCACGAATGACGAGGTGACAAAACAAAGGAATAACTGAGAAAACTGAAACGTTTAATGGGGCGAACTTGTGCCCAAAAATAAAAGGAAAACAGAAAGATAACAGGAGAGCGTCGCGGGCGTCGAATGTCGGCGAAGCAGCAGGATCGAACGCTGAGGCGAGACTGACCCCAGCTTGCCACGCGGAGCCGCTTTTGTACACGCGTGGGCTTCTGGAGCATTCGGCGTAGAAGGTTCGGTGCGTAGAACATTCTAACCTCGAATCAGCAAGACGGTTCTCGAATTTACCAGAACGTCACAGTACAGTGTCAATAAATATGTGTGGCCGCGGCCAGGAATCGAACCCTGGCCTTCTGCGTGGAAGACAGGCGCGATAACCGTTAGGCCACGGGCGCGCTGCCTATTCTGTCAGCCGCGCTCGCGGCGATATGACCTTGTAGCTGGACGCCATGGTACGTCGAGCTTATAATCACGTGTCCCGCTGTGTTTGCTGCAATGGCTTGTAGTGTCAAAAATGTTCCAGTTTTAAGAGATACAAAGTATAGACATATGTGAGTGGGGCCCTGGCCCAGACTTCAGTTACATTGCGAGGTAGGTAGTCAGACCTTCCAACCGGGATGTTTTCTGCCTGTAACCACACGACCCGCTTGTGCCCAGCTATTGTTGGAGCTGAGCACATGACCTCGACAGTGCCGTTTTATGACAAGCAGTTTTATGAATGTTAAAAATTACTAACTTACAAAGAGACTGCGTCTCAAATACTAGGGACTTTTGATATCTGACTCAAGACTTATAGGCTGAAAATACTGATATATTGCTAAATGCAAACCAATTATCTGGCAGGCAATGTATATTTAAAGAGGCTGTGGCAACTCCTCATTTAGTCGAAGAAGTCGATACATAATAGGACAATACAAACAAAAATATGTCTTAGGGTTCCTTTTTGCATCGTCCAAACGATCTATTTTGATGGCAAGACGCAAGGTACTTGATTCAGAAAGTGCCTCAGCTGTACAAACGCATTCGCAGTAAGGGCACTCACCAAGCCTATTCTTCTCAGCTCTGTCCAGGTTAAGCCAAGTTAGAGTATAGAAGTAATTGCTCACTGACATAATGAGAAAAGCAGGGAGAAGTCTCAGTTGTCCTGCTACCAGCCCGCCTGCCGCCGTCAACAACCCTTCAGCGTCTCATGAGCCTCGAGTTAGCACACCCGTCCAAAGCGGAAAAGTACAAGCGCGTGCTGGAGGACGCCCACCCATTCTCTTTTTTTCGTCGGCTATGCTACATATCTTTAGTAGGACATTTTCTTAAGTAAGAAAAAAATATTGCAAATATGCAGCCCACCTTTGACCATCATACAGAATTCTGATAAAGGTAACAACAGTATATGCATATTGCCATCCACCATTTGCCAAATAAGTGCTCCCGCCTATCGGAACATCTACACATGTGGTGCGCGAGTGCGTTGAGCACTGAGAGGCTAGAAAGCAAAGCGCTCACAAGGCTTGTCTTGTCCTTTCAACCATGCAGGTACATTCAGCGCCATTTCCTCATTTCGAGCCAAATTGTTTTATAATGAGCAAATCTTGTCTCATGCCCTTGGAAGTCCACTGAATGGTGATTACCCCAGATCGGGGGAATCCTCCTTCAAAATGCAGTAAAACCTGCAATTGAATTATGTTGTGCTACAACACGCGTCCATGCTAACTGCTTTAGAAAAAACCATTGTTCGTGTTGAAGACGACATCCCACAACATACAGGCAACAACGTTTAACAAACTAAAATAAGATTGATATCACTCAATAGACACAGATAGACTCACAAAGTGACGACATCATGATAGTTGTTGTGGGTTTTAGTCTTGCATACGAACAAAATTGACCTCCACTTTTCTCCGATGTACAGTAAATGCCCTTTATCTTCACTGCCCCTTTTGTTCTTGAATCGGTCACAAGGACATAATCGCGGCCACTGAATTTCGCCAGACTAAATGCTGCAAAAATTAAGGGCTTGCGAACAATAAAGGGATACTACAACAAAGTTTCGGCGATTATTTTTTGTTTCATATATGTTCAAATCAGCAGTATCACATCGAACACACTAATATCTTGTTAAAAAAGTCACGAAAAGGATATTTAAAACGAATTAAATGAGTAGCAAAGAGCACCTGGTGGATGTCGCTAACGCCTCGTTTGTGAAGAGGGGAAGGAGGAACTCCCTTTTTCGCGAGAATCAGTTTTGTGTCACCCAAAAGTCTCTATTGTCCGTCTACAAGGTTATGAAATATTAACCCGTTGCTCAAAACTTTTAAAAAAAGCAGCCGCTCTGGTGGCTGGAACGACTAGGCCATCCTCTCGACCCCAGCCTCGCCATAGATTGTGCTCATTTCGAGACCAACTACATCACGATTGCGTTGGATGTCACGTGGTCTCCGCTAGCTGTTCTCCGAGCGCTTGCCAGAGTGGGCCGTTTATAACAAATACAGCCACCACGCTCAGTATACAAACGTGCGATTGTCATTTACGGATATTTTGGATCATATTCGACCTATTTTTGAACACGATGGGTATATTTCAAATTTCATTAAAGTATTCCTTTATGGGGTTTGAAGTAGTTCCTTGCGTTACAGGATGTTAACATATCAAGGAGGCTGAAGGTATTGGCTTAAGGAAAAATTGGCATATGCAAAAAACGCCCTTCTCCAGGTTAGGCACGCGAGGCTTTTTTGCGCTACCTATAGGGTGGCAGATTTGTTTCGGCAGAGCCTTTGGTAAAACGGAGTCTCATAACTGCTATACTCGGCGTCAAATATTTTGTGCTGTATTGGAAAGGCTAGAGTAGCTTTCACAGTATTTAACCGCAGCAATGTTGCGAGAGCATGTAGTTTAGTGTTGCATCTGATTTGCATGGTCTAGAGAAACTGGCGCTGACAGAGTTAGAGCACTGCGGAATAATAACAAGCCCGCAAAAGGAGCATTGAGAGATGCGCACATGCCAACTCTGCATTTCTTACAAAAAGTGGATTCGAGCAAAGGTAAAAACAATATGCGTACTTACGGCGGCCATACTTGCCTTTCTCAAACATGATCCTTTTTCCCTCAGTAGCACCATCCAGTAAGAAGCACCAGCAACATGCCCATGAGACACCGCCGACTCCTGGATTGAATGACGACGACCCACCTCAGGTCTTGGAAGGAGATCCGAAACACTACTTTAAGCCAGATGTTGTATCTGTCGCGGCAGGGGATAAAAGTCGAAATTAACAGATTTATCTGAAGCGATACATTCATTTTGCATAAACTCTAGGATATCAGAATCTTTTGTTTTAGATGAGTGATGTGTTTTAATTAAACACAGAAATGGTTGTTTTATATAATGATCTAGCAGACCCCGTTTATTACAATTTATTTCGCAGAAATGTAATCGACAGGGGGAAAACAATCGCTAGCCTCGCGGTGTATAAAAGCTTTGTTCAGTTTCATGCACCTCCTTCACCGGTGCAGTAACGAGTAGGGCGGTGCATTTCATGTTAGTGATATGGCGAGCGACGAGACAAACGACAGCGAGGAGGACTCGCTGTCGCTCAGTCAGCCGTGCCACGAGAAACACCTCATAAAAGCGACTGGCGCAAGCGGCCAAGGCGATGAGCGACGTTTCGATAAATCTAAAAACCGAGCGACGCAAGCAGCGACAGTGAGAAATCTTCCTCGCTCGTCACCGGCACTCGAAGCTAGTCGCCCTTGCTCGTCTTGTTGCTCGCTACAATGCTTGCATACAGTTCAGAAAGGCGCTTTAAGTGCTTACCATTGCATTGAGACTAGCCTCACAACCAGCCACAACAAGTTTTTTTAGGCTGTTCAGGTAGAAGCTAACTTTTCACATCGTTTTCGAGCACGGCCCCTCGTTCATTGGTTCGATTTACATATTGGCTAAAATGAAAAACCCTGATTAAGCAGAATTCTTCTAGGTCGAAATCGTCACGAACAATTGGCACACATGTTTACACTGAATTGCACATAACATATTTTAAAATTAGAAAGAAAAGGGGACAAGATTCGCTTACCGCTTCACGGAAAATAGACCCCTTCGGATTCTATGCCTAACGGCCGAACTTCGAAGTCGTTGGCGGTCCGGTGATTGAACGAGGTGAGCTGGCCGCGCTTCGCTGATCCAGGCTGACCACGCCTGGTTGAACTATGAGAGGCGCCGTCGAGCTGAGGGCCAGAGTCGGAGAAAGAACCGGACCGCCAAACGTCAGTCCCGTAAAAGGTAGAACGAGCCGACGACCCCATGCCGCTACGTCTCCGCCATCTCCGCGACAACGGGAAGCGGTGAAGCCGGAAAGCTGGGGATGCTACGGCAGCGGAAGTGGAAGTCGCTGGGCGGAAGCTTTTTCCCTTTTCGCCGACGCCTGCTTCGCTTGCAGGGCGGTGGGTTTGCGGCTGGTTATGACGACAAGAGGAGTAACGAAAAGCGCCGAGTTGGCCGAGTACGAGTCACGGCCCATGGTACGAGCAACGGGCCGTTTGTCGCTGTCGACCGGTGATGCGGTATCAGAACGGCGAGTTGGGCTAGTTGGTTCTACATGCTTGAAGTGAGGCGCCAAAACAACGAGGACACTATAGTAGGTTACAAGTCATAGAAGGTAGCGGCAAATGCCCCTCAAAGGGAATCATATATCCCTCCGCCATCTCCCCATCCAATAGCGTCCCATCGTTTCCGTGACGTCGTGGCCAACGCGGAAGTGGGTTTTGCCTTTGCTTTGAATATTTGCTTTATCTTTCGACCTTGACCGTTGTGGAAGTCACGAGAGGGGATTAGAAGTCGTTTTTCTTTCCGATGGCAACAAAGACGACTTTGGGGGATTAGTCCTCCTCCGATTGATACAAAGGCCACTTTCAGGGACTTGGTTTCCTCTCCAATGAATACAAAGGCCGCTTTCTTAAAAAAGGGGGGGGGGGGTCGGAGACAAGTTGGCATCACTCTGTAGCCATTATCTTTTTCATTGAAGCGCAACAAGGGGTGTTTCCAGGGAACTACTCTTTCGACTGCGGATGGATTTGAAACGGTCGCATCACGATTATGGGAGGAGCTTCTCCTACCTTCTTGACTTGTAACTGACTATAGGAGAGAAGCAGACAGGACGAGGCGCCTCGTCCTGTCTGCTTCTCTCCTAGTGCCTTCGTTGTTTTGATGCGGTGTCCTCTGCTTATTTTCACTATCGGTTTGTTGCCGTGCACGTTGGCTCCGTTATGAGCTACGATTGGTGCGCCTGACGAATACTTGTTGTGCACATTATTCGAGACAGCCGCCCCAAGACGTCGCCGTTAATCGAGGATTGTGTGAGCTCAACGTTGGTCTATGTTCCGTACAGACATGTACGGTATATGTAACGATACCGGTGGAAATGTTGGATGCTTCTGTTGGAAGATGTCGGGCGCCTTTCTGGAAATTTGATTTGGTGATACTGGTGGTTCTGTGGTGTAGCGTTTGTTGAAAAGATGGCGGGCGCCAAAATCAACGGACGCAAAATCTTACCAGCCACACCGAATGATATCGGCAAGCAATTAGGCTGCCAATATAGTCAGACGCGGTGCCAAAACGGTGCCGGTATCTCCCAGTTATGCAGAACGCCAAACCAATCTGCTGCATCATAATAACAAGGAATTAAGTTGGGTCATACCAGAACTGTACAAGCAACAGGTATGTTTCTCGTACGCTTTTTTTTAATAGGGTCTGCATAAAGTAGGCGCAGGGGCACCACATATTTTCGGAAATATTTGTTGCTAACGCATCACGAGATTATTGAGCACTTGAAATCGGTTCCTTTCAAGTTGCCTTGCTCCACGTCTTTTCACGAACAGCAACGGTGGCTCACGCTCATTTCTCTTGAAGGGCGTTGACAATTTACACATCCCAAAACAGATCAACTTGCATTGTGAATACGTCCGGAAAGCGACTTAAGTTTAAGTCTATGCTGCCTTTCTAAGATAAAAATATTTTTACGAATTAAGCATTTCTAGTGTCAGCTTCCATGCAGATGGAAATTTCATCTAGTTTATATTTGACGATTTCTGCCCCGGTTCAATGAAGTTAAGACTCTTCCTTTGACCTGTGTTATTAGCATGTCTGGATCCCGCGAGGTGTCGTTGAAAGGCTTTCCCGCGTAGCCGACAAAGTGACCGGTCGGAAACCTTGTATGAAAAGGATGTCTACTCGCAGTGCTGAACGACACAACACAGCTCAGCAACGTAGTCGGGCACAGACTCGCATGCAGCACTTGTAGAGCATGAACCGGTGGCCAGTTACGATTGTCCATAGCCGCAAGTTTCATTTTTAGCGTCTCTAAAGATACTTTAAAAGAGGAAAAAAACATTTAAAGAAGGGAGTACACGGAGGGTTCACATGCGCGGCCGAGGACTGCACACTTCATGTCGTCGTCTGCAAACTCATTAGGCAGCAAGTAGAATCTAAATCCAGCTGCTCTTTAACGTGTTTTCATTCTTCCGTGGTTAGCGCTGGGTGCCTCCCCAGTTGTTTATGCTCTTTGCCACATTTTATGTACAAAAGCAGTGGATACATCCGTTCAATTTGTCTAGATTAATGAAAGGAAGAGCACAGCTGCACGTTCGAACCGATACAATCAAACGTCTGCTTTATTTCCTGGATTGTTGGGTGCAATTTCAAAACGGACACAAGTTTTTAAAACCCTACTTATCTTGCAGCTGTGTTATTTTCGAGCTCTTACACACAAGTGTCATATGCAATTCTCTCACAACAACCGACATGGTGAAACTTAGGTAAGAACAAAAAATGTTAATTCATTGTTTACAATTGGTGTCTAAAGCGGAAGTGTCGCAGTTACGGCTGTTTCACACATCTGCAACTGCTTAAACCGGAAATGCTTGAAACCGGTTTAGGCCTCTTATGATCTGTGTGAGTGGCCAGAAACTCTGGTCGTTAGCAGTTGCAAGTGTGTGAACCCGCTTTTACATAAAATAGCTATGGTAGCTGCTAAAGTTACGACAACTTTCTAGTGACTTATACGTTTGAGGCGACATGTCCGTTTGCTTTACAGTAGTTCTTGTCAGAAGCTATTTAAATTCGTCATCGTCTTTTAATGTTTATGTAACCTGTTGCTTTTCAGTGTGAACTTGCCATTTTGCATTGCATCTCAAAGCCATACTAGCCCCACATCCTCACACTGTTCCTTTTTGCAAGTATGTGCTTCATATAAAGGCCTCGGTTGTTTTAAAGGGACTGAGGAAATAACATTCTTTGAAACCAGCACTGCACTGAAATTATATATTTAATGTGGTGAAACTAAAACTTCCCGAGTTCGATGCATGTTCTCTTGTTTATTATCTTCATAGTTCCACTCATCATTCGTATCGTCATCTGTGTACCTCCACCATCGCATACAAGAATGTCCCATGGTCGGCTATAAAAAACTCTTTCTATGATCGGCTCTAACTATTCGGACCAATTGGCTAAAAAGAGGGCTTTCTACAGCATTGTGTAGTCCCCTTTATAAGCCTTTTTAGCTTTGTCTATGGCTTTATGACTGTCCAACCATAGCGCTCTACACACACATTACTGAACACACCAAATACACACAACACAAGCAGGATTACCCCCACACGACATCAACCACGTAGCAACACCGGACCCCACCACACATTTTTTCTTTATTGAACACAATGTGAAGCATACAAATGCCATGTCAATATTCACTCAAACCGCCCAAAAGCAACTCGTGGGATAACTAAAATTCCTTCATATTTTTACACAATTCAAACAAGTGTGCCCAGTCAGACTCGGCGTCAACAGTCCTGCAGTACAAAAACTGGGCCTGATTTTAGTAGTGCAAAACTATCGATAGTACTATCGATAGTATTGATATTCCCTAGAAATCTGACTATCGATAGTAAAACAACACTGTCGGTAGTACTATCGATAGTCGACTATCGAGAAACTATCGATAGGTGCTATCGATAGTCGATTATCAAAACGATATCGATAGTACTATCGATAGTCGCCTATCGAAAAACGATCGATAGTACTATCGATAGTCGACCTATCGTAAACCTATCGATAGTTCTGCTCGACGGTTTACCATCGATAGTTTTAGCGACACTAGTAGTTTACGTCGCTCCCTCTTCTATTTTTGCCGCTTTATTTTTTTCAAATGGGACACCAACTAGCCCAAGCACTGGCTATCAAAACTTTGGTTCAGCTTTCAGTGATGACGAAGACGAGAGTTTGGGCGAAGAGAGGGGAAGGGAGGCGAGCGGCGGTGCGGCAACTGTGTTCGCTCTAGCGGTGCAAAACTATCGATAGTACTATCGATAGTATCAATAGTCGCCTGAAATTTGACTTCCCATCGTAATAAAACTATCGATAATAGGGAGTTTTAGGAAACCGTTTTCGCACGTATGATACGGTACGATGGGCCCTCCAGTACGCACTGCGCATGCGCTACGTCAGAAGACTCGCAAATGCGCACTTCGTACCGGAAGGCGCATTGTACCCTATCAGATGTGCTAAAACGTTTCCTAAAATCTTACTAATGTCGCAGAACTATTGATAGTTGACTATCGAAAAACTATTGATAGTCGACTATCGGTAGTTCTGCGACACTATCGATAGTACTGGAAAAACTATCGATAGAATCGATAGTCGATTTATCGATAGTTTTGCATCACTACCTGACTTACCACATCAATAAATTGAATACGCGCCGGTTTAGCGTGCAGGTCGGCATGACGCAGTTCCATCCGGTTTTCCATAAACTAAACAGACCCATGACTATAAATAGTTCATAAGGGACCGTGTCCTATCATCGACTAGAAGGAAACGAATTAATTGGTGAAGTTATACTCAAGTCCCTTTTCAACGTTCTCTTTAGTCTAAGCCTAAAAAAAGACCGCGTCCAAACAATAAATGAAAATGTGCTCTATAGTTTATGGCGCCTAGCACCGGAGACAATCAATCGACCATGGAACAAAAATCCCATTTTCCTCTCACCAGGGTTTGACAGGCAACATACCAATATGTAAAATATGTACCAATATGTGCAAAATATACGTCTTCTGTGAAATACCTTGTGCGTGTTTTTGATAGCGACCCTCGCGGAATTCTCATATTTTGCATGTTTGTAAGAAACTTCGTGCAGTATGTTGTATGTTGTATAATATCCGATATTATATACCCTTTCGGTACGGAAAGTTGTTGTTCATGCTCTTGTAGTAGTGTGCTCCGGTAGTGCTGTGACTGTTTACGGTCATTGTACTCTTCGCTGGCAAGATAGAATTAACTGCCTTTTACGTTCTTTGTTAAAAATATTTCATATGACCTGTGCCTAGAGGAGGATGTCGACGTATTTAAAATATTGGGTTTTCCTAACTTTAGCTCGCTTCTGATACAAACTATTGTTCACAGGCACTATTGGGCTAGCCAATTTAAAACCCGTACATTCCGTCGCGTTGTCTTAGGCCCAAACACCCTTATTGTATACCTCGATGTTCAACAAAATTTGGAAAACGAATTCGTAAGTATTACGTGTCAGCAATCTTCAACAAACTTCCTTCTGAAATTCATAATATAACAACAAAATACAAGCTTAAAAAGCCTTGAGAAGTATTAGTTTTTAATATTGTTTAAAGAATGTTATGTTTTGTTTGTGTTTTCATTTTTTTTGTTGACTATATCTAAGAGCGGTTTTGCTTCACTGACTCGTCAGGCACTGCACGAGCACAAGCCCCGACGTGGCTTTGGCGGGCCCGATACTTTGTACCCTTTTTTCTTTTCAAGCCAATAAAATTATTATTATTATTATTATTATTAGTCGAAAGAAAAATCACTTGGCAACGGGCGGGCACACTTTTTTTTTTTGACGCGACACAACACATATTGTTCTGGACAAGGGTATCAACTGAACGAAATAGGGGCGTGGGAAAAATTTCAACTAAATCCCTTGACAACTACTTTTTTGACGCTGTTAAGGTTGTCAAGAGGAAAATGCGATTGTAAAAATAAGGCAGCAACCTTCACCTTTTTCAAAAACTCGACCAGACTCAGAGGTATACCACAATCACTGGTCACTAACATGGCGGGGAGGGAGTTAGCCAGTTTTATTTGAATAACAGTGCGAAGAAACGGATGGTACTGACCACACAGAAAACAGAAGCGTGAAACTAACGAACAAGAGAGTGAGTCCTAGTCCCCCGGTCATGACGCAAAGAAAGAGGTTGTATTTTCACATCCCCTCCCAGCTAGATTTCGATATAAATGTAGCAAAACCTCTATGATACTTTTAAATGATTTTACAGTTACATGCCAGAATCTATTAAATGTGTCATCGCTTCGCTACCAAGAAAATGTTGCATACCATGGCACGGGTGAAAATAGATATATACAGATTAACCAACATAGCTGTCTTTCAACTCCTCCAAAACGTTGGTCCAATACTGTGGGATATTAATGTAATGTTTCATGGTACCCCGAGATAGGTGTTCAGGGTACTTTTCCAGCCAATGCTTGCAAAAGACAAAGGATTTGAGGTCCAGTTGCCATGCCAGAACCCGCAACACTTCCCCCAGTTGACCGCGGCTCCTGTGGCATCACAAAACTCATTTGTGATCCTCCCAGTTTCCTCTTTGCTTTTGATCACTGAAAAAAACCGCGACATCGTCCGCATATGCTGACACTATAACTTCGACCGCTTTTAAGGTGAAGCCTCAAATACTTTTGCAGGATGCCATTTTCAGGCAAAAAGGTTCTAAGTATAGCGAGAAAAGTAGAGGTGACAAAAGACAGTCTTGTCGCTCCGCTGTCTTGACTTCAACGCGTCTTGATGAACAATATTTTATTACCAGCCTTCTGCCCCAGTTGTCATAGGCCATAGACACGCCCAACAAAATGACGACCCCGACGTCTGCGTGTGATAAAATCTGCTTACCCACGCTGTGACAAACTGTATCGAAAGCTTTTTCGAAACCTAACTGAATCATTGCCAAGCGGCTACCCCTTACTGTTTCTAAAATGCTCCTTGCAACGTGTATGTTTGTTTGTATAGACCTCCTTTGTATACCGCAAGTTTTATGATCTCCAATGAGGTTGCAGATCACCCCCTGTAGAGGGCTTTGGTAAATATTTTATAATCTGTATTGCACAATCAAATGGGCCTGTAGCATGTTACACCGCGCTTTTTTTACTCTGTCACCCGACTTTGGTATAAAATGGTATGGACTTCTGAAAATGACCATGGCAATTTATGGTTTTTGTACGCTTATTGAAATAAAGAAAGCATTACGGCGCTAACATATTTTTGAAATATTGATAACATCCTGCGCACAGACCATCGGGCCCCATCGTGATCTCTGGCGCTAACCAATCAATAACTTTCTCTATCTCTCCTACGGTTATGTCTCTCTATAGCCATGTTTTTACGTCCTCACTTATTTGTGTCATGAGAACAACAAAGTCATCTAGATTTTGAAAACCTTTAGAAGGTGACCGTTCGTCAAGAAAGTTCATTATAATCGTCAACAAACCCTTAATGAATGACGTCTTTGTCACTGCCTATTTCTCCATTAACCTCAATTTCACAGATTTCCTTCGAAAATGCATACCTATTTTAATCAAAGATCGCTTGGTGGGCTGCTCCCCCAATAAGTACTTCTCAGACCGTGAGCGTATTACTGCCCCTTTGTACGTTTCCTTGTATAATTTGTCTAGCTCTGCTTGAATGTATGGGACATGTTCCATGCTTGTTCCAGGCTTTGGCTCTCTAAGTGTTGAAGTGCTTCCAGGTTCCGATTTAGTTGCTTTTCGCGCTCCCTGCGTTGAAAACAAATGGGCCTCGATCTTTCGATCGCTACCAATTTCACTTTCTCTTATATCATTTCCCATGTCTCACCCAATTCGCCGTCCCCTTTGCTTACGTCACGCAGTAGTCCGGCTACAGTGTCAATAAACTGCTGGTCCTTATGTCAAGTTCTGTTTATCTTCCAGAGCTCCAGATTAAACATTGAGGCTGCGCTTTCTTTTTCTCCCATTTTAAAGCTTACAAGGCAGTGGTCCGAGAAAAATACTGGTTGGACGCAATAATAACACACTTATAGTAACATGTAAAACGATAAATATACACGGTCAAGATGAGCGTGCAAGGAAGCTTGAAAATGGG
Organism: Ixodes ricinus; assembly: GCA_037355805.1. Taxonomy (NCBI): domain Eukaryota; kingdom Metazoa; phylum Arthropoda; class Arachnida; order Ixodida; family Ixodidae; genus Ixodes; species Ixodes ricinus. The sequence continues at coordinate 52,535 of JAZHYW010055748.1, read as the reverse complement.
TGTAGCGCAGACTATGCGTTAATGCGCACGAGGCACCTACGTCATCCTGTCAACAAGCGATTACCATGTCTTTTAAAACGCTCACGCTGCTATCGCTTATCGCAGTCTGTGAGGAATTATCGCTCTCAAAACCAACACAGTTAAAATCACCCATTAGAACATCTGTTTCGTCATAGTATACGTAACTGTGTAGAAACTGAAAAAAAAAGTTTTCTGTCTTCCGTATTATTCGGAGCATATACACAAATAACCCAACAGTGCACACTTGACGAATTACACCGCATAAAATAAAAACGTCCGCGATCATCTGTAGTCACATGCAACTTCAAAAGATTCGATTGTTTTTCTTTCAGAAAAAAGAAGCATCCAGTTGAAATACCTACCGCGTGACTCACGCACACTTACTTTCATATTTGAAAAGAAAAGGCTTTAGCGCAACAGCAATGCCATTATCACTTTCGCTTTTGGTTTCTTGCACTGCAAGAAAATCTGGATTCGCGTCAGAAAACAAGCGTTCCAACTGGTACTGCTTCTTCCTCGAATTTAAACCACGTATAGTGAGAGTTGCAAATATGAGGGCGATATTAGAAGTTTTTGGGAAAAAAAAGCAAAAACCGTGCAACTACATTCTCATTCTGAAAAAAAAAAAAAGAAAACCACTCACGACCCGAGTGTTCTCTTTTCCCGATGCTTCACAGCGGAACTTCCCAGGGATTGATTTCCGCCAAGGTAGGAGGCCTTCCAAGATATTTGATTCTCTTGGACATGACCGTTCTCCACTCTTCCAGCACCGTGTCCTGGAGCCCCGCGAGGTGCTAGTCGTCCTGTGTAACAGATGGCGGAAGAGGTCACTTGGCAGAGCCGTTCACTGCTTCCATTTGAACAACGTCATTCTCGCAGTCTCCCTTTTGGCCGGAGGCTATGGACGCCCGGTGTAGGTCGTCTTCCTTGCTTTCGGGCTCTCGAGTGGCAAAGGACGAATAGGCCCGCTGCCTGCTGTTTCTTGCGTTGGAGTGTCCTCCGCTTGGGCTTTCACCTCAGCTAGTGGTACCTGAAGTTGCGCTGAAGCACTTGCGGTTGTTCCACCTTGACCCCGAGGTTCGAGGTTGATGGTGGTTCCTACGGCTTCTTTCGTCGCCGCTTCCGCCTCGACCTTGTCCATGATGTATTCCGCCAGGTCTTCTACTACCCCCGCGTGCGCCACGTCGGCGTACGTCTTCACACACTCACTTCTAGTGTGCCCGAAGCGTCGACAGCTCTCACAGTGGCACACGCGGCAATCTTTCCCGATATCGCCGGTCTTGCGGCACCGAAGGCCGAGCGGCGCCCGTGCTGGTACCAGGACTAGCGTAGTGAAGCCAACGAGCCGGAGCTGATGCGGAAGGTGCTCAATGGTGAAGCCCCATTTTAGGGTAAGTCTTACCGTCCTCGTGGTCGACTGGACTCCCTCGAATCCGCCGACGCGCCAGGTCTCTCTGGAAATTTCCTCGACCTTCTCGAACGGCTCCAGGGCTATTTTTACGCAGTGGTGGGGGAGGTAAAAGGAGTCCACTGCAGCTTGAGGCGCGCCTCCGCCCAGTCCGGGTCGATGATGATGCACCGCCCGCCCTTAACTTCAAAGGTCCCAACAACTGCCAACTTTTCTTTCGCAGCGGGGGCCTTCAGCTACTCCAGCCATACGTGGTTCATCTGAAATGAACCAAAAGCGGCGATGTCCCTGAGCACTCCAGCGTTCTGCAGCCCGGCCTTCAAATCTTTGATGCGGTATGGCCTTGCTCCGATATCGGCCTGGGAAAAAAAGAAACAGAATTCAGCAGATGCTTGCCCGTTGGATTCGGGGCATGATAGTCTTGTAGACATTGCTGCTGCGTACATCCTTGAAACCATGGCTATCAGCGGCCGTTGATACCGCACCAACGGATCTCATTGTGATACGTCTGCTCGCGTCAAAAGCCAAATGATGAAACCACTCCCACACCTCTATTTTTCTTTATTTACGTGTTTTCACAAAAAGACAACAAAGCACTGTAAAATGATACAAATCATGTTGGCCCTACAGCGGCCAAGATTGCATGGTTAAAATGAACTGGAATGCCTCGCAGCTTCCAGCAGGTGTAGCCAGTCAGGTACGCAACTTTGGGACTTCCACATCTCAACAATGTTCCGCATCATTTCGCAAAATACTCGTGACACTGTTTTGTGTCAATTTCTGCATCGCGTACGGCCATGCCGGACTTTCAAATCCTATGAATCCCCACAAAAAAAAAACGAAATCGAACGGCACGTTTTTGTTGGTTTCAACGGCTAAGTACCGAATGCCATTTGAGTCCAAAAGTAAATCCTTCTAAAACGTGCGTCGGAGAATGTCCCAAAACAAAACCCGTCCCAGCAATCGAGAAACACGTTCTCTACCGTCTCCGGTTTCTCGCACAAAAAAAGGATTCACATCCCAGTGCGGCAAACAAACCCTTCTCCTCCATCTATGTCTTAATCGGCAGCACTCCGGTATGCATTTTAAAGGAAAAAAATTACACACTGAGGCACTGCAATTCTTTTCACACGCTGAAGCACGTTTTGACCGGGGCCCGCACAATACAGTGATCTGTATAACGGAACAGGGAGAGCAACCACACAAAGATCTCTATACAAATATTTCCGCGGCACTTCACCTAAATACTCTATAGCAAATTGAGTGCTCAAAAACTGTGTTGCTTGAGCAACCTCTCGTTAGTAGCCCCAAATTCCTCCGGCAGGGCGACACGCGGAATAAACAACGAAATGAGGCAAAGCTTTGCCTAACCGCAGCTGGCACACAGTGCAAAGAAAACCATCCCCGTCACATCACGAACAAAAATAAACCGGTTTACAACTTGCCTCAGGAATAAGTGCGCGCTAATGACAAGCACCGGGAACGGACACGCAGAAAAAAATTCGTTCAGATCGTGCGATCCCAGGTCGATCCCCAAATGAAAATGGCGAAAAGTCTGTGTATTTTCTGTACCTTGACGCGCGAGCAGTGTAACACTTGAAGCACGTGCCACAATTTGATGATAAAAATTTTTTTAACACCGTGGCACGTGCAAACATTGACAAATTCTTTCCCTTCCATCTCTCGCCATTGTCGCACAGCTCTACCGCATGACTCCTCAAGTAAAGCTGACTATCACGGTAATTTTTAAAGGAACACCTAAGTATTTTGGAGGCGTTGTAACCCACCTCAAGTTTTCAAACACACTAGAAACTGAGTCCCATTCATCATGCCAAGTGCCGAGACATTTTTGCCAATTTACCGAACTGTCATAGTATTTGCAGAAAACTTTAACAGGTTTCACTGACTCGCTTATGCTGCCTTTATCTACAAAAAATGGCAATGTCATTAACATATGACAGTGCACGCAATTCACTCGACAGTTGAAAAACATGAATGCTTTGGCTATTTAGAATAATCCTACAAAAGGATTCAATAAAAATGCAGAAAAGAAGGGGGACAAATCGCACCCCTGGTGCACAGCATGATGGACTAGAATGCGTGAACAAACATCTTTGTTTTCAAAAAGATTAGTGATGCGCCCTTTATTCGCATACACGCGCCATCAAGAATGAGAGAACCTACATTTACATGTTCCAGGACATTAAAAAAAGCTCGTGCGACACCGGGTCAAAAGCTTTTCCCAGGTCGATCTGGAGTATTGCGACCACACGAGACATACAATCACAGCATTCCAGCACACTCTAGCTAGGAATCCCGCAAGCGTTTTCGAACCGAAGTTTCGATGATCGAATCAAAAGATTTAAAAGGTTGAAAATATTTCGAATTTTCGAGCTTTCTATATTTAAAATGCGACAGAAGTCGTCGAATCCTCGAACATGTTCAACTAAAGTTCGACGCCTTTCGAACCGTCAAACCGATTACGCTAAAAGTTAGAACTTTTTTGAACTTTCTGACTTATTGCGCTGCAAACTTCGATGTTTGACGAACTTTCGACCTTGATACACCAACAATTTTAATGATTTTCGAACTTTCAAACTTCTTGCACTAGAAAGTTCGAAGCTTTTCGAAATTTTGAACTTAATATGCTAAGGAATTCGGTAATTTTCGAACTTTCGAACTTATTTATTAAGAGAATTCGAAAAGTTTCAAACTTTCGAATCTTGAAAAGTCAGAAGTTCGCCGAACTTCGAACTTTCAGGGTAAAAGTTCGACGTTCGTCGAACTTCGAAGACCGGCGGACGGTTTCGTTTGAATTCAAGTAGTGAGGTACATTCGTTTTTTTTTTCTCGAATTTTTATTTGCGGTGCTGGGTTCTTTGCGAAAGACAATGCCGTATAGTTCAGTGTTTTGACATGCTCAGTTTTAAAGAAATAAAGTCCCGAACGGGCGACGAAGGACAACGGGTCTTTAACGACTGTCGTTTGCGCCATATTTGAAGCGCGCCATAGTCGAAGCTTTTTATGGTAGAGGTGTTAAACTTTTAAAGAATTATCTCTGTATAGCCTAGGGAACTGTCGTCTTAAGATGTGAACATTGTTATTCAAGATGAATTTCGAAGAAATGTCCAAACACGTATCTACGGGCAGTTATGCCCTAAACTTGGTATTTTTTCGTCTAAGTTAGAGGTGTCGCATTTAAATTAACACCACAGACAGTACAGCTGCAACGGAAAAAGAGTAGCACAAGTGACCGATGACCGGAGCGGCAAAATCGCAACACGCGGCGCAATTGTTGCCGAACGCGCCGATAGCGAGAGTTCCAGTCACGCTCCATATCCCAGCGCGGGGGTGGCCGGCAGAAAATTGAGGGATAAGATAGCATTCGAAATTCGGGTTTTAGGATGGGCTGTTTTCTGCCGGCCACCCCTGCGTTAAGACATGGAACGTGACTGGCACTCTCGCTATCAGCGCGCTCCGGAACAATAGCGCCGCGTGTCGCGATTTTGCCGCTCCGGTTGTCGGTCACTTGTGCTGCTCTTTTTACGTCGCAGCTGTACATATCACTGCCATCTGCAGAATACAAGACATGTATTTAGTGTTTTTTTAAGTTAAGGAATAAATAAACTCATGGGAGAAGATTTCTAATATTGTTCAAGTTCAGCACGTCATTAAAAAATTTTTTTGCTTTACGTTTCTGGGACGTGTTCCTTCTAGCCTGTACGCATTTTAGTACGGGAGACATGTTTCGAAGTTCTGAGCCTCTGAATATGCAAGAATACAACACTTCCGGCGGGTTATTTATAGTTTTTTCTTCAGCTTTTTATCCCCGTATTTTTTAGGTCGAAAAGACATCGCCTTGAACTTCCGAACCCCTAAGCATGCCATGTGACAAGTAGTTCCTTCTGACAACGAGTTTCCGACACTGACCATCTACGCGAACTTTTATGCAGTTAAGAGCGACACGTAGCTATACATATGCATAAATATTTTCAGAATAAAATAAGCTCGATCATGCCCTCTTTCCCAGTAATATTTTTTTAACAGTCCGAAATATCTGGAAGAGGGAAAAAAGGCTGCAGGTTAGGAAAGTTAGGAAAGTCCAAAATCTTCGAATTTATCGAACCTCAAATAAAAAGAAATATTCGAAATAATCGAACCCGAACTTCTAGAAACCGTGAAAGCGTCGAGATTTTCAAATTCGAAACTCTACTGTGATCGAAAGTTAGAAATTTTCGAATTCAAACATCGGTCGGTACGGAAATATCGAAATTTTTCGATTCCGAACCTTAGTTCGCATTAAAAATATCAAAACGTTTCGAAATCGAACCTAGGATGGTTCGCGACATCCCTTACTCTAGCGACATGTATATTTGACAAAATTGACTGTCCTTTTATTGCACACGTCTGGTGAAATCCAACCACATCCTGGGTAACTGACTGCAATCGCCTGGCCACAATTTCATATTAAAATTGTATAATCGACAATTGTTAGACAAATGGGGCGATAAGCCGGTACTTGTCTCAATTTAATTCTATCATCAGTTTTCGGGATAAGAACCGTGTAATAGCGAGAGAAGGAGTGAGGGAGCATTTTTGGTTTTACGCAACACTCAATACCTGACTTATCAAAGAGATTATTTCACGTTTAAACACCATGTAGAAGGACGCACTGAAGCCATCTAGGCCAGGCAATTTCCCCGCATGTAATTAGTCCATTGCCCTCTCAATCTCACCCACAGTAATTGATTATTCTATCTTTGACACTACATCTTCTCCCAAACGCGCTAAAAAGCGCAATAATATGTTTTTTTTTTAATTATTAAAGTCTAAGAGACGATAAGAAAACAAGTTTTTTTTATAAAAAAAAATCGCAAAAAGGCGAGTTCTGTTTCCGCCGGCTCAATCGTCAACCTCTCGCTACTCTCAATTTATGCTATCTCATTGCGGGACTCATATTTCTGTTTCATCCGAGTGCTCTTTTTGTCGGCGCTTTCCATAGCAACAATTTTCCTGCTCGGGCCCGTACTAGTGCACCATGATACCGCTTTTTTATCTAATATTTGAAGCTGGGCTTTGACGGTGCCGATATCATCTTTGAATACGCCGGGCGTACGGCTTTCCTCTCCAATAGAAAATCTTAAGTGTGCTCCGCAGAATATTCCTTCTGTTTTCTTGCACTATACTGAATAGAGCTTCCTTGCTCTATTGCTATCATTTTAACTTCTTGTTTGAAAGTATCCCATTTCGCAGCATAAATATGTTCATCTTGCTACATTAACTTTCTGATGCTATCTTCGACATACTTCACAAATCTTATCATCCAAAAAGGTTAATATTTATCCTTCAAATCTCCCAAGAAAACATATTTTCCTTTCTCTTGGCTTTACCAGGAGTGAAAAAAACAGACAATGATCACTAAATAGAAAAGGCGTTATGCAGTAGCTGGGGCTCAGAGGCATCAGCTTTAAGAAAATATACAATTTTTCCAAACGGGCATGACTATATCCTTGAAATTGAGTAAAGTGACAGTTCAAAGCATCCCCCAAGACTTCACCAACGTCCTCCAACCCATACTAATTAACTTTCTTATTTAAAATGCTCCTACTCGCATCTTTGAATGTCATTTACACTCGGCTTATTTCGCGCGGAACAGACACTGTTGAAATCCCCAAGGCATATCGTCATACGGTCAGCGTCCGAATAAGAACGAATAAAGTTGAAAAACTTTCCGCTCTTCAGCGCCGTTATGCTCATAAACACAAATTAGGCGCCACTGTACGCCCGAAAAAGAAAAGGTCGCAGACGACCAACCGCCCGGCATCACAGGTTGTAACTGCCTGCACCACTGCCACTGAACTCTGCCGCACAAGCAAGACGCACCCTGCCGACGTCCCTACAGCGTGGCTAACGCACACGCCGTAACGTGCCATGCAAGGCCTCACCATGCACTCGGTCTGACCCGCCGCCTCGAACGTGGTCTCCTCTAAGGCTACAACGTAGTGGTCGTGCTCTACAACGAGGCGGTATACTTGTCTTTCCCGTAGGCGGTCCGCGAGCCCTCGCACGTTGAGGTTCGCCAGACGTACAGGCCGTTCAATCAAGACCATGGGCTATCGGGACCAGACCGACCGACGGGGCTTACCTTCGTCGGTCGTTTTGTAGGATGGCGCACTCGCACAGCAGTTCACTGAGACAGTTTCATTCGGCCCTTTAGTGAAAAGGACCGCAGTCGACCGTCCTCGCAGTTCCGGTGCTCCACCAATCTCCACTTGCGCTCCAGCTGGCGCAGCCGTCGATCCTGAGAAGACTATGTGTCGTCAACGAACGGGCGCTTTGCGGAGCCCGCCACAATGTCCATCTCTGGTCCAATGGGGTCTGCGTCAGGAGCCGGCGCTTTGCCTGCCTCGTCGTTTCCAGAAGGCGTCGCTGACTGGATCTGGTCCGCCGTTGGAGGAGCGGGGGCCTCCGTCGACAGCCCCGCAGGAGGCGATGCGCTCACCCCCGCAGGGACGGTGTCCGGCGCGTCATCCTTCTTCTGCCCACTCGGTCGAGGGTTCTACGGGTGCTGACACTTCTTTTGCCTCCTCTTCATTCATAAGGTGGTCCGTGTTGTCATCACCCGCAACCCGTCCCGTAGGTCAGGCGTACGTGCGGACGCAGTCAGTCCGCAGGTGACCGACGGCATGGCACTCGCTGCACCAAGGGGCCCGGCATCCGCGTCAGATGTGGCCAGTCTTCCGGCACAGCCACCAGCACCATTCCGCCGCCCAGCCGAAGTTGGTGCGGCAGACGCTCGAGGTTAACGCCCTCCCGCGAAACGAGGCGCACGGTGCGGGTTGTCAACTCGACGCCGTCGAATCCTGGCACTTTCCACTTTTCGTACGCCACTTCCTTCAACTCCCCGTAGTCGTAGAAGGCCCGCTAAATGGTGTCGTTCTTGACGCCAAGCGACACTCAGTGCAGCTTAATGTTACCTCCTGTCTGTATGAGTCAAACACCATACACTTACGACCCTTTATTTCAGGCCGACTCGCCAGAAGCCTCTGCTTCGCCGCGTAGGTTTTCAGGTCGAGCAGCCAAACGTGTGACATCTGAAATGCCTGAGGACACCTGCTTCGCCTAAGGAAATGCCCGAAGACACCAGCTTCGCCCAAGGAAATGCCCGAGGACACCTGCTTCGCCGTGCAGCACGACAGCGTTCTTCATCGATTCCCCTGATAGCAGTGCGGCAAAATCATCCTGTAATCTTCGGCTCCGAAGATAATCGATTTACAGCGGCCGGCGGGGGCCGTTATCACCGCTCCTGCAGAGCACATGATTCTGCGTCCGTCCGCTTTCGCAGCCGGGAGAAGAATGACCAACCACTCTCTCTACGTACGCTAAAGTCGCACTACCTCTATATATGGCGCTCTTAATTTTGAATCCGAATTGACCTGTGACTGTTCTCATTTGCCACATAAACACGGAGAGGCGGAGCAAGTATTACTCGTGCTTCAAAGATTATTTGAACTGTCTCTTGGAACAGCCCCCATCTTTTAATTCAACACACTGAAAAAAGCAAAAGTACATTATTAGGCTAATTAACTAAAATTTAATAATCATAGTTTTAATAAGTATGATGAATCATGTTGACAATCCAGTAACGAAATACAGTACACTGGTGCTGAATATTGCAATAAAGCTATTGCTTGATTGCACTATTCGTTGCCAGTGTAATATATTTTAACTTTTGGGGTTAATAAGTAATTTTAATTGTTGCACAAGTATTTCAATAGATTTTTCAAACAAAAATATTACTGGCGTTCACGACTCGTTGCAACAGCAGAGAACATATCTTGGGTCATGCTTTGTCACCAGTATTACACAAATTTAGTATTGCTTTCACTTTCTAACCTGGAACGTTTTTCCAAAAAAACGTAAGTGCCGGTAGTGATTTTCTATAGGTGTGTAAAGAAAATTTATTGGTTCTCAGTCTTTGGATTTTGGGCCATACATGTTTCTATAGACGTGTAAAGGTAATTTATTAGTTCTCAGTCTTTAGACTCGGTGTTATATAATGTTCTATAAGCGGGTAAAGAACGTTTATTGGTTCCCAGTCTTTAGACACGGGGCCATATAATTTTCAACAGGTGGGTAAGGACATTTTCATTGTTTCCCATCTCTAGATTCGCCGCCATAAATTTTTTTATACGCGGGTAAATAAATTTTATTGGTTCCCAGTCTTGAGACACAGGGCCATAGATTTTTCTATAGCTGGCTGTAGCTGTATTTATGAATTTCTACGGCCGACCATAGAGCACCATAGAGGCGAGGCGATAGCCTGCCATATACTTTTTCACAGACGACCATGGACCACTCTTGTTTGGGTTGAAAGGTTCTCCAGTGGCACGAGTGTTTTCACGGTACTCAGCTAATCCTTTTACCACTTCTCGAATTTGCGGTTCGAGCGCCGACCAGTTGTAGACATTGCCCCATTTCGTTTCTGTCACTCCGCGGCACCGCAGAAGGGCAAGCACGAAAACCTGCGCCGCCGTGAGTAACGGTGATGCGATGACAGCGTACGGCCGAAATCAAAATGTTGTAAATACTTCAAATTGAGCATGTGGGTCAGCGTAAGCGTTCGTAACGACAGAGCACGTTTTTGTATCAAAAAGGGCAAGCGTTTATGCATGATATGGTTCACAACCACCGCGTCGGCGACGAGCCTGATCAGCAAGAATAGTCTACACCAGCGGCGACATCGTGAGAAGGCTCGACTTCGGAAAACCATGGGGTAGGCGTTGGTAGTATACCTGCTTCGCTCTTATCAAGTGACGAGTAATGAACGCTAAGGCAAAAAGTACTTGTGCCTTTTACGCACTCCTGAAGCACGATGGGAGACATCGCATGCTGCTGTCGTCACATAGTTGCGTCACCAAATGTTCAGCCCCTCGCGGCACCGCGTTCATAGCGTCTCAGCCGCGACTGCGTCCACCCCGTACGCTTCGTTTCAAGCGTTATAGGATCCAGCCGCGACTGCGTCCGCCGTGTAGGCTTAGTATTTCAGGCGGCGGGCGCCATGTTTACTTACTCTAACGGCGCGTGTGACGTCATGTCACGTGTCATTTTGAAAACCAAGAAAACAACTGGTTTCGTTTTAAAGTGGAAGCGAGGTCGTGTCACGTGACATACCAAGCTGCGTTGCCGGAAGTGGAGTCATGTCACGTGACAAGGAGGCGTGGCCAGGGGCTGTACGGGATATGGTTTGCTTATACGTGACCGGGACCCAAGGTGGAGGTGGACTGAGATCTTCTCAGGTACTCTTGGATGTCCCGCGGTCGCTCACCCTAGCGGAGACGTGGGTCGTTGGGGTGGAAGCCGCTAAGACCTATCTGCCGGCAGCAGCAACGGTGACATATATGGTAAGCTTACCCGCAATGGTAGCGAAACGGGTGTGATAGGCTGTTCTCCAAACGTCGGTCTTCCACGGCGTGGGTCATTCCGGGCGGGCGTACTGGACTTGTCTTTCCGAGCGTGGAAGATAGTGTGGCATCGCCGAGGCTTTTGCTGTTAGATTACGGCGGTCGTCGGGCCAAGGCGGCGTAGCTCAATGTCTTTTCCTCTAGTGTCATCATGTTGATGTAAACTTCAGGTTGGAACACACGCTTGACTTCCTTGCTCACAATCTCGGCGATCGAAAGGGCCGCTGGACAACTAGCGGCTGGCAGCAACTTTCTTACATCCTGCCGGACGAGGTCCCGGATAATTTCGCGGATATCCAGGTTAACAGGGACAGTTTCGAGGCAAAACACGGTGGATGCAGCGACGCCTTTATATCGCTGGTAGTGGGAAGCGAGCGCTGGAAGGGCGCACTCGATGTGTGTTGCCTCTGTGACGAAGGTTTCGACGGTGGTCAGCGGGTTGCCGACGAGGCCTCTAAAAATATCGTCCCTCACCACGCGGATCAAGACCCGCAACTGTTTGTCGACGGTGGCCTGTGGGTCGGCATAGCTTCTCAGGCGCAAGGCGCCTTCAACGAAGCTAGTCACTGCTTCGTTGGGGCCCTGGGCTCGCATCTGAAGGAGGTATTCTGCCTTTTCCGTTTGTGTTTTGTGGTGAACGTCCTCAGCAACTCGCTCCTGCAGACATCCCACGATGTTGAAGTATGTTCCTGGTTCTCAAACCAACAATTAGGTGTACCCTCTAATGCAAAGTAGAGGTTTTGCAGGCGCTGTTCTGGAGTCCAGTTGTTGTGTCGCCCCACATGGTCGTATTGGTTGAGCCAGTCTTCAACGCACTCATGACACTCGCCGTGAAACGGGACCGGTGTCCGAGGCGCAGAGGAAAGGTAAACGACGGAAGGGCCAGCTGGTGCCTTCTACGAATCAGTTGCCATCGTCGGCGCCTTCGTCTTCCTCGGAAGCCCTGGCAGTTGACCGAACTCATGAGGCTGGCCTTGGTTCCGGCGGCTGGCTCGGGCTTCGGGTCCTTCGACGGGGATTAGCTTTCCGGGATTCGAGAATGATCGAGCCCTGCAGATGTTCTGAGGGGTACGTTTTACTGGCATCGAATACGCTACGCAGCTCCTCCACAAAATGTCACGAATGACAAATGATGAGGTGGTGACTAACTGAAGAAACCGAACCTTATGTAAGACGAACATGTATGTGCCAAAAAAACAAAAGAAAAAAAGGTTAGCGTTGCAGTCGTCGATGCAGGCGAAACAGCAGGATCGAGCGCTGGAGTGAGTCTAACTCTGACTCGCCACGCGGAGCCCTTATGTATAAGCGTGGACTTCTGGAACAATCGGCGTGGAAGGTTCGGCGCGTAAAACACTCTAATTTATAATAACAACATGGTTCTCAAATATGCATGAATGCGAGATTTCCAGAAACAACAAAAAGGTACATCCGCGGCCAGGAATCGAACCTTGGTTCACTGCGTGGGAGCCATGCTCGATAACCGCTAGACCTCGGACGCGCTGCCTACTTGGCCAGCTGTAAATGCGGCAGCATTTAATTCGGGGCGCATAAAAACCCCTTACTTCACAGCAGACATGGAGGCCTACTTTGCATTGAATTCAGGTGGGACAAACATGCGACGTGGGGATGTCTTCGAAACGCAGTTGGTGGAGCGGACTCACGGATTCGATTTAATATTCCATATAGTGCACGCTCCTTTGTTTTTTTAATTTGGGTATACATATGATCTAGTGTGAAAAGGGTTACGAAGCAGAAATATTTTCTTATGTAATTCAAGGCATGCACTATCAACAACTTATTCGAAACCAACGCGCTAAGTATTATAAAAAGTAAAATTCAAATATTTTGCTTCACTATATTTATTCGAAGAGAGCAGGTCATGCGAAGCAGCAAAGCGCGCAATCAGCTTTGAGTCTGTCCTCGTGCTCGAGCCAGAATAACACCAACACTTGCCCAGGAAGCACAAAGCTTTGGGCCGATATTAGGGAATTGCCTGAGAGTTTTGGGCCATGAGAAGCACGAAAAAGCCAAAGCAGAGTCACGTGTGACCTTCTGTGGCAAGACCCAGGGTAGTTTTGCCCTGATTTGCGAAAGACGTGCCAGTGTAAGGTATCACTCTCCGGTAATTTGACTGTCATCTGGTCGCTTTGGGCCAAAATCGCCAAACGAGTGCCAGAGTAAGGCTTTGTGGAGGCAGTTCGTCTTTCATCTGGGATCTTTGGCCCGAATACTCAAACAAGCAACAAAGTTAGACTTAACATCCTCATAGTTCCGCTGTCATCTGTCAGGTATGGGCCAAAGGCCCCAAACAAATGCCAGAGGTAGGCCTTCTACATAGAAGTTTGTCTGGTGTCTGGCATTTTTGCCCAGAATCACCAAACAACTGCGAGAGTTATGCTTTTCTCACTGGCAGTAAAGTTAGCGCTCTGGTGTAATCCCATGTTGAGTACTACAAACGCACCGTAGCGTGTAACGTGCGCCTTTGACTGGCCGGCGAGCAAGAACTGGATATCTGCGACCAATCTGTGTTCGTGTGCGCTGCGCTACACTGCGTTCGCTACGGTCGACGTCGGACTAGAACAGAGCTCTTATCATGTCTACTTAAGACCCTGGTTCTCTAACAAATGCCAGAATTAAGTAGTCAGGCCAGGACCCACTGGCGATCGTTTATTTATGTTTGGAGTTAGATGGCCGATGAGAATTTGGTGGAACTCAAGTGCCCTGTAACTGCAATATATATAAACAAATGCAATGTATTTCTGCTCAGATTTGTTTTTTACTTTGGGTGCATCTAAATATTTTAATTCAAACGCAGGCAAATGTTTTCCCTCAACTGGACCAGACAACGGTAATTTTTCAAACGCAGAATGGGGAGGATTATCCTACTCGCGCGTAGGTAGCACACGTCGATACCCGAACGCGCTGTGAGACTGATTCGACATTACCGCCACTGCTGCCATCGAGCGACCGCTGAGCGAGGCTGATGTGTGCAGGTTGCTCACCACTTGCCATTATTACGCGAAGTGTCGCAAAAGGGAAGTGAAGCACGGTGCGTGTCTTGCATTGCGATTGACAACTATCAAAACCTAAAGATAAAGAAAGAAGCGGCCATGGCTCTGCCTGCAGTACCGCGTCCGCTTCACGCTCGAGGGAAATTTTCAGCATTTTTCAGCACTCGAAGCATTTAACATCATAAACCCGGCACTCCTTACCCCCCTCCCCCCCCCCAAAAAAAAAAAAATAACTAAGGATGACATTAAATACCTCTACTAATAGACATAATCTTCCTCTTCCCTTTTCTTTCAGTAGGTCCAAAGTGCAGAAGAAGATTAGCTGCATTGTTTAACTTTCGACCTCGCCTTTTGTTAAACACTTCCACGTGATTGTGTGTCTTCGTGTGGTGGTGAGCAAGCGCGACGGATGTTTTAATCAGATCAGACTAGTGGAGAGTACCTCGTGACCTTTCTCCTCTTACGCTTTCTAACCATTATAAATCACCAACTCGCCCAAATCTCCATCCTCGTCTTCCCGCAGGACGTGTAAGAAAAAACTCTTGGACGAATAATTTCCATGTGATTCCCTCTGAGGCGATACTATGATCTCTTGGGCAGTAGTATTTGCCGTTTGCCAAGTTATGAAGATCGGAAGGGGGTGTAGTAGATTGCGGTTTATTTACATATTGTACAGGCTGGGCTGTGCTAGCCGATGCTTGCCCGATGGCGGCCGGTTCCTGATTCGCTCAAGCTCTATGCCAGCTCGTGCACGTTCTCTTCCTCCATTGCCCGAGTTACCACATTCCTCCAGGTTTAGTTGTTCAAGTTCCAGGGGCACTCCAGCTTCGGGCAGGTTAGGCAGCGCTCCAAGTCTGTTTGGGGGACCCCGAACGCGGTGCGGGTACCGAGTTGAACGTTCAGCCGGCGTTGTTCAGGTGTCCCCTGCCGACCCTGTCTGCACCACTGGAGGTGAGGCGGTTGGTGCTGAACGCGGCAAATCTCCATCTGCTAACGTAGACGCTCCAGGACTAGCAGTTGGACCCATGAGCATCCATGGTGGTGGGCCTGATACTTCACGACTTGGTAGTTGTGCATCTAGTCGTAAAATATGGTCCAAGTGAATGGAGATTGTGCGTCCTCGAGCGTCCACCAGATACCACAGTGGTCCTCGTCGGGAAACAATAACACCTGGTAACCACGAGTGATGGTTGCCTCTCACGTGTCGCACGAGGACCCGGTCACCCGCATCAAAGCTACGAAGTGGTCTTCGCGATTTGTCGTGCGCCAACTGTTGCTGGCGTTGATGCTTGACAACGGTCCGCTCTGTACTTGGCTTTATCAAGTCAAGGCGGGTTCGAAGCGGCCGCTTGAGGAACAGCTCAGCCGGTGTCCTCTCTGTTATAGTATGAGGAGTACTGCGGTAGCTCAAGAGAAATCTGGCCAGCTTTTGGTTTTCTGTTTCTCCTTGTGTGTTTTCTTTCTTCCAAGCTCGCTTGAATGTTTGAACGGCTCGCTCAGCAGCTCCATTTGATGCCGGGTGATATGGCGGTGTGCGAATGTTTCACCCCGTTCATTCGCACGAAGTTGTCGAAATCCCCTGAAACGTCCATTCCCCGACACAAGCTCGGAGGGAACTCCATAGGGCGCGAAGAGGTTCCTCAGCATCTCAATGGTGCAAGCTGCCGTTGTCGTCCTTGTGGGTAGAACTTCTATCCACTTCGAGTAGCTGTCCATGACTACAAGAGAGTGCTGCTTGTTCAGTTCAGCATAGTCAACATGATTTCTCTCCCACGGGGCTCTTGCCCACGACTATGGGTGTAGTGGTGCTGCCGCCGGATGGTTTTGCATAGACGTGCAAGCGTAGCACTTTTTCACGAAATCTTCTATGTCTTTATCCAACGCTGGCCACTAAAGATGGTTTCGAGCCTTGGCCTTCATGCGACTTGTGCCTGGGTGAACCTCGTGGAGTTCATGCAGCAGTCGTGTTCTGAATGATGGTGGTATGATGACTCGGCACCCCCAGAGGAGACAACCTTGGTCTGTGGATAGCTGGTCCCTCTTGTCAAAGTAAGGCCGGAGCACCTTGTCTTGGACGGAGTTGGGCCAACCGTTCAGGGTAAAGTCCAGCACCCTGGATAACGTTGGGTCCCTCCGAGTTTCCACTGCGATGGGGTCGCTTGTGACGGGGAGCAGCTTCACATTGGAAACTTGCAGTGCGGAGGTGTCTTCATTGGGCTGATATGAGCCAGAATCACAAGGCAACCGCGAAAGCGCATCAGCATTGCCGTGGTCCTTGGACTTCCTGTAGACGATGTCATAATTATAGGCGAGGAGCGTAAGTGCCCAACGCTGCATTCGTAGAGAAGCTAAGCTTGGGATTGCCGTGTGCGCGTTGAAGATCGCGGTCAGAAGCTTGTGGTCTGTAATAAGTGTAAATTTCCGGCCGTACAGGTACTTATGGAACTTTTTTACTCCAAATAATATACCAAGCGCTTCCCGCTCGATCTGTGCGTAGTTACGCTCGCTTAGTGAGAGCGTTTTAGAGGCGCAGGCCATTGGCACTTCCTCCTCGTTTGGCATGATGTGTGAGATGACTGCTCCCACTCCGCTTGGAGATGCGTCGCAGGCGAGGCAGAGCGGCTTGCTTGGGTCGTAATGAGTAAGCCAATTGCTCCGCAGCAGACTTGCTTTCGCTTCTTTGAAGGCGTTTTCGCATTCTGCTGTCCACTTCCAGCGTCTATTTTTTTCTAGTAGCTCGTGGAGTGGTTTTAAGATTGTGGAAATACCTGGCAAGAATCGCCCATAGCAGTTCAATAGGCCTAAAAACGAGCGCAGCTCCATCACATTGGAGGGTGGCGGAGCGTTTCGGGTGGCTTGAACCTTGCTCTCCGTTGGATGTAATCCTTGGGCGTCAATTTTGTAACCGAGGTATTTCAAGCTACTCTTGAGGAACTCGCATTTTTGGAAGGTTGTCCCGAATTCCTTGTTTTGTTAGTCGAGTAAGAACTTTGTCCAACAACCGAAGGTGATCCTCAAGGGTAGCTGAAGTAACCAAAATGTCGTCGAGATAGGATAGTACGTGCGCCAATCCTTTCAGGATTTGGTCCATGGTCCGTTGGAAAATTGACGGAGCGGTGGAGATTCCAAACGGTAGTCGATTATACTGGTAAAGACCCTTGTGTGTAGTGATGGTGGTCAAGGCCTTCGAGTTGTGCTCCAGCTCCAACTGTTGGTAGGCACTGGTGAAGTCCACCTTACTGAAGTACTTGCCACCAGCAAGGGTCGCAAACAAGTCTTCTGCAGTCGGTAGTGGATAGGTTTCCGGTCGAATGCAGCGGTTCACGGTGACCTTGTAGTCTCCACAAAGACGAACGGACTTGTCCTTATTGGGAACTACCCCGATCGATGCCGCCCACTCGCTTCTTTCAACCTTGGTGATGGTGCCTCTATTTTCGAGATCTTCCAACTCTTTCTCCACAACCTCTCGTAGCGCAAATGGAAGCGGGCGAGGCTTGAAAAATATAGGAGCAGATTCCGGCTGGACGTGGATCGCTAACTTGATTCCCTTCGCCGTTCCCATTTCTTCGCTGAAAAGCATCTTGTGCTTGTCTAGCAGACTGGCTAGTCCGTTCCGAGCTGCAGTCTCGGTGATTGAGAAAATGTTTGACCAGTTGATGCGGATGTGTCGCAACCAATTCCTTCCCAGCAGCGCTGGTCGATCTCCTTGGATGACCACCAGTGATAGTGCCATCTCCTGGTCTTCGTAAGTTACCAGAACTTCTGCCTCTCCGAGGACAGGAATGGCATCGCCCGTGTACGAGCGGAGGCGCAGAGTCGTGGGTTTGAGTGGCAAGCCGCGCACAGACTCGTTATATTGCCTCTCCGAGATGATGGTGAGAGACGCACCAGTGTCGAGCAGCATTTTCACAGGGTTTCCTGCCCACGGAAGATGACTTGACTGGAACATCTCGTCGCCAAATGTGGTAGATTGCGGTTTATTTACATATTGTACAGGCTAGGCTGTGCTAGCCGATGCTTGCCCGATGGCGGCCGGTTCCTGATTCGCTCGAGCTCTCTGCCAGCTCGGGGCCACGCAGGTCTGGTTTCCGAAATGCGCTATTCAGTGTTTTGCACCTTTTGGGAGGTCGCTATCGTGGTTTTTAGTTGTCAACAACAGGAATACGTTCCTGCCAACTTTTCGGTCATGGCCATTTTCTTGGTTGGAGTCCATGAAATTGTTGTGCTGGTTTGTAGGACGCGCTTTGATAAGAAACTGCTCTTCGGCGACAACAAGTCCTCCGTGAAATGTGGGCGACCTCCTTTTTTCACGACCTTGTTTGTGTTGCTCTGCACCGTCCGAATCGGGTAATGCACCTATCACGGATTACATGGTATCGCTATTTTATGCTTCTGATAGTAGTTCTGCTTCATCTCAATCCCCTCAGTCATTCTTGTTTGATTTATGAGCTTTGCTTGGCATGAAACAGTGCAAATAATATTTACTATTTTGTTTTCTGCTTTACAAAAAAGTATAACATCTCAAAATATCTGGGAATTGGATTTATGTATTGATAGTGGTTTAATAAAGTTCTGGGAACAATCAAAGCACTTTTGTTTTTCCCCGTGTTACTCGCACGATATTGAGCCAATACTATGCCGGTGGCGAAACGCGGGTACGCCGAAACTTGCATGACACTGCAAAGTATCGCCGAGTTGCTTGGGAACAGAGATGATGACGTTGACCATCGTGTTTAAAACAATCAATTTTTTAAGTTTTTTATCAAGCGCATGAAAAAGCAGTTTTGTGGCACACTAGAAAAAGTGGCAAACTTGGGCTGGCATTTGTGCCATCTTCGGTTCATATTTTGCACTTCAGTGTCTATGCAAAGAAAAGTCAAAGTTTGGCACGCCCGGAATCCCAAAATTTTGTTTTAATTTAGGAAGTAAAACTCAAGCAAAGCAGTTACTTTGTCGCTTGTACCGGACTAGAGAAAAGCTTATATTTGGCACCATTAGGAATCCCCAAATTAGCTTTTACTTTCGCATTTATGTCTGAAGTATGGCACTAGATTTGACACTCTTGTGGCGGAACAGAAAAACAAAAGCAAACCTTGGCATGTCTGAAATACCCAAGTTAGGCGTTACTTTGGCAGTTATGGCTCATGTATGGCATTTACTTTGGCGCTCCTGTAGAGGACCAGAGAAAAGCCAAACTTTGGCATATTTGAAATCTCCAAATCGGGCGTTACTTCAGCAGTTATGGCTAATGTATGGCACTTAATGTAGCGCTCCTCTGGCGGGCTATAAAAAAGCCAAACTTTGACATGTCCTAGTACCGTCAAACTAGGGCTATAGGTAGGCCACGTACCGGGTGTTTGTGAGAAAATCGAATCAACCTTTTCGCACCGCAAGCATAAACTAGACATTGCGTAGAGCTCGAATTCCGTCAGGACGTAGCTCCAGCCGTTCGAGCAAGATGCCAAAGTTTCAGCACCAACCGTTATCTTAATCAAAATGTATGAGTGATATCTTTGAAAATTTTAATAGAAAAATGGGGCCAATTTTCGCCCGTTTTTGTTTCTAGCGCCATAAAGCTCCATGTATTCGAAGGCTCCATCGACCGTCATTTCTTCATTGAAATTTTCAGAAAATCGTTTGAAGCTTTTGAATAAGCTACCGGCTGGTTCTGAAACTTTGGCATGTTGCTCAAACGGCAGGGGCTACGTTTTGACTTTAATTTTACGGTGCGAAAAGTTGGGTTCGGATTTCTCACAAACAACCGACACTTTGGCGCTGATAAGCGCTGTGGAAAAAACCTCACTGCGCCCAAGTTATAACTCGTTTCAGCTAAAGTCCAGATGCAGCCCACGATACAAGCGCAAGCTCCGTACTTCCAGCGTCCCTGCCAATCACGTGTGCATGTTCAGTGCAAGCACTATTCAGAGTCACGTGATCGCGCTTGTATCAGCGGCTGTGTTTGGACGTATTGTGGAACGAAGTATAGGCGCTTATACTTGAAAAACTTTCGCCTAAATTGGGCGTTTCTCTGGCTTGCTACATGGGTAGTCACGTAAGCCGCTCTAATAATTCAAAAGGGTCATAACACGACTTTTTATGCCATAATCATGCGGCAGCAATGTTTTATTACTGCGATAGCATTATTAAGCTACTCATCAAATATTTTTGTCTATCTGGTATATGGCCTCCTAACGCGTGGTACATATGCGGAGTAAACCATTTCAGTTCACTGTGCTCGCACCGCATTCTGCCAAACATTTGTGGAGCTGCAGTACGCACTCCTTCACATTCGCACCCTTCACGAAGGACCTGACGCCCTTGACGTCGTCCCCGACTTTGTCCTGGAGGTCCTCCCAGACGTCGTCATCAAAATCGTCCCTTAAGACGTCGTCCGCGAGTTCGTCCAAGCGTTCGTCCTAAATATCGTCCTTGAGGTTGTCCTTGAGGTTGTCCTTGAGGTCCTCCTTGAATTCGTTCTTGAGGTCGTCCTAGAGGTCGTCCTTAAAATCGTTCTTGAGCTCGAATGTCAGTTCATCGTAGAGGTCGTTTTTAAGATCACCATAGAGGTCGTCCTAGAGGTGGTCCTTGCCGTCGTTTTGACGTCGTCTGCTAGGACGTCGTTCTAGACGTCGTCCTGGAGGTCGCCCTGGTAGGTTGTCTTAAAATCGTTCTAGATGTTTTTTTTTGCGTCGTCCTCGTTGTCGCCTTAGATGACTTCAAGGACGGCGTTCGAAGTCGGGGACAGCGTTCTAGAGGTCGACGTTAACAACGACGTCTAGAATGACCTCAAGGACGACCTCAAGGGCGATCTCTTGGGTGACGAGGATTTAGCCTGGAGTAAGAAGGCTAAACTAAACTTAGCGGTGAGTTTCCCAGTTATACTCATAAAAACGTTATATCAGAACCTATGTCCCAATTCATTTTCCCAGCTAATTTTGGCCTGTCCAACAATAAATTTTGTGGCATTCTTGGATAATCACGCCTGTAGTTTTCACGAAATTTCCTCGACCATCAATTTCCTTCCGTGTATTTTGGTTGATAAATTATTCTGATAGAAATATAGACATCGTGCAAATGTCTAAAAACGGTAACCTTAACTTGTTAACTTAATATGCATGAATAGGTGCTGTGCGTGTTATCAGAACCCGCTTTTTGTGTACTCGGAGACACCTAATCGGGGGCCCGGATCCCCGTGAAGGTGTATTTCTTCTGCTTTTTTTACTTTGTTCATTACTACTTAGAAGTACTCCCTAACGTTAATAAATAAATAAACTTGACAATACTATTCTCTGGAGCAGGGGAACAAAGGGGAAGAAGGACAAACACAAATCTCCAAGCACAACTAGCTTGCACCTTTGAAATTATTAGCACTATAATAAAAAATACTTGCCTCGGTGATCTTTCTAGACAATGACAGTCACCAAAATGTCGAGTAATGTAAGCTTTGTTTATTCCCTCAACATAAAGCAAGAACAAGCAGCCACGTGACTTTGCGTGTATCCTATGCTGCCAAAGTTAATCATAATCACGCCTTAGGATGTGCGAAGTAGAAAACACGTGAAGAGCTTCCCGCATTGTTAGAATTCGGCTGTTCTCATCACCGCAGTGGTTGTACACGAGCCAGAATGCAAATGTCTGCCGATGTGATTTTTACAAACCGAACCCGAGTGCTGACGCAGTTCTCGTGTCCAGTTTATAAGCTGCGCTCAAATGTCGCCAGGCAGTGCTTTCAATCCCACGATTACGTCATCAAGCTTTGCGAGGGCAAAACTGGAATAAAAAGTTGGAAGACGCTTGAGCTTCGCCTTTAATATTGGAACTCGATAGGGTTATAGGCCCCATTCGCATCGCCTTCTCATTTGTCATGCAAGCGTGTCTCGTGTGGCCTATTCAGTAGCGTGTCTGGCTTGCAGCCGAAGGGTCCTGGTTTCGAATCCCGCCTAAGACTGTTCAAATATTTCTTTAAGGCAAATACGTTACTTTAAGAAGTGAAATATTTCGAGACATTCGGCGACCTTTGTTTCTTATTACATGTCATTTTTTATCCCTTTCGTTCAACGCGTGACGTCACGTTTCATGTGAGCTATCTGGGTCAATTCCCGCGCGAGTTCATCTGGTGCTGACTTCATAACCCTATCGACCAATCTGGACTTTCTCCTCATGCCACACACGCTGGCTTTTCGGCAACATAATCGCTTTAACCATATTGCGGTATTAGTCCCCTTTTATCCTATCAATTTCACCGCAACAAGAAATCTTGTGAATCATTTGCGGTGTTTGCGAGTATATTTTGGCCAGACTAGATTCGGTACGCCTCCGCAAAGCCACGAATATTCCAACCCGATATCGGTTCACGACCCCTTTCATATCACCCCGCAAGCCAATCTCCACGTTTCGCATGACTGAACATAGCCTAAATTATATAAACGTGGCAGCGTGCGCCTCGCAGCAACACTTTACAACCCCGACTTTTTGCAGCGAGATTGATTTTACTTGTGTTTATTTTCGCGGGCCCAGTTTTTCAAGAATTTGTTGAGCATATTTTAACGAAATCTAATTTTTGCGAGTTGTACAGAACTGAATCTGGGGCTCATTGTGGTTTTCTGGCATTCATTGAGCAAAAAGTTTATTTTTGAACCATATCGCGTTGGCCGTGTCAAAGTATGATATATGTTTGATTGTATGGATGTTTTGATTCAAATGGATGTTCTGATGGCATGGATGTTCGGACTCTCTTGTAATCTGGCCCTTTTCTTCTTTTGACTCGATGGAAGTTCTGACAGGATAAATGTGTTGACCATTCTACTCCGCATAACACCCTTCTCCTTCTCCATATGCCAATAAAAACGACCGATACACGCAATTGCACGTTTTCATTCGCTCTCACACGCATAAACGCGCTCGCTCACTCACTCATTCGCTCGTTAATATTTTCCAGTTCACTTGAACCTTTGCAATAATTGCATTTTCATAATAGACTTATGAAGGCCGGTCACCCTTCTTGTTGTTAGACAGTTGACAACTGTTAAAACACTTTAGCTGTACTGACGTCTAACTGCAGATCAGCTAAGTTGGTAGAGCGCTCCAGTGAAAACGACGATGACCCTGGTTTGATACCAGGACAAGGCGGATACTTCTGTAGTGAACCAGCCACTTAGCTGCGTTTGGAGGTGTGTGTTTATTTTCTCTCCAGCTTCTTCACTTCTTTCAGGGATTAATATTTTAATCTTCTTTGTTTTGCTGGAACGTTTGCATTCATTGCATACCCACCATGGAAATATGAGGTTTAATGTGACGACTACGGGAGCTGAGGTTCAGATACGAACACTCAATCAGCCCGCGCCAGGTGTGATGAAGGGGCTCTTGATGGAGATGAATACTATGATTATATTTGAAGAGGTCACTTAACATTTCATTGAAGGTGAGTTTTGTGAAATTGAGTTTTGTGAAATTTTGTTTGGATTTTGTTTTTGATCCAAATAGTGGAGATTTGTTTTAGTACATAAGCCATTGAATATAAGTTAAATCATCAACATCAGAAAATCGTACCCCGACTGCATAGCTTCCATACTAACCTGATATGTTCCGTAAAAAACACTCCTAATGGGATCAATACACACGACAAAATTTTATTTTCAAACTACTCATTTCGGAAAGGATTTAATTTTTGCGTTTAGTATTTCGAAACAAGAAAAACGCCTTCGTTTTTGCGTTTCTTTATTATAAACGCAATGCATTTAGTCAACGTAGATATTCATAATGTGCTCCTGGTTGGGCAAAAAAAATATAATTATAAGTATACTTTATGTACTCAACGCAATGCTAAAAAAAATGTAGAAACGTGCCTTAGTTGGGCCAGCATTGTTCTGTAGAGTCTTCCGGATCTAGGTGAAAAAAAATCAAACCCCAGAACGAGGCGTCCCAAGGAATTTGGTTTTTGGTGGTTTTCTTGCCGCTTTCGAATAGTCTGTAATAAAAGTAAGAGAACAATTTTTTCTCTCATCATTACTTTATAAACGCGAGAATCACAAAATGCATCGTGAATGCAATGCACGGGGGCCAATATTTCTTAATCTTGGTTACGTATTGCGTCGAATGGTTTCGCTAGAGTAGCCGGCACGACACACACATATATTTAATATATTTATTCGAAGTATTGAGATAATTTTTTATTTATTTTGAGCCCGTGACTATGTGATGTCAAGTGGGTGGTCGCGCTACGTCATTTAGAAAGAAGTAGAACCGCCATGGCGGCTATCGGAAACGAATAGCGAGCTACAGGCGGGCCCAGGCCAGCGAGGCAGTGGTCCGGGCAAGGTCGAGTTTTTAATCATCCCCCTGTTCAGACCTCTAAGAAAGAGCCTTTATTAAATCCGAGGCGTAGGAGAAAGCAACCTCAGCTTGACGACGCACTTTTTATGGAAAGAGAGCTGTAGGTCCGGTGCCGGGTGGGACATATGCATCCAAGGGCATGCAATAGAACCCAGAAACACAGTTTGTTGAATTGCAAGGTGTTCACCAGGTGTGTCCTGGAAACTGGAAGGCAGAGGACTACCGAGCAGAGGCAGTATGTGTCCTAGTTCTTCACTCGACACAGGAGGCGGTTGCGGTGGATACGACCAGGGCGCAGGCCCAGATATTGGGGATAACGGTCGATACCTCAGCGGAGTGGTCATCGGTCCTAGCTGATGATGTTGTATATATGCGCCTTGAATAGAAAATGTGTAAATGTAAACGTCGAATGAAGCGTATGCTGTAGCGAAAATCGGTGGTCAAGAATTTAACTAGTCTTAGGTTTGCTGAATTTAATCTAAACATGAGTGCAGACTGTATTCCGTGTAACGTTTTGCTGCTATGCAAGAGCCATAGTCGCATGTATGATTGTGCATCATGAGCGCCCATCATAGTTGTGCGTGCCCACACTTCACTTCCGATATACTACAGAAAGCTGTACGATAGTATTAAAACGCCATTTTTTTCAAGTGAGTCTGCATACTTCGATTTCTTTAAGCCGGAATGTAGTGGTGTACACATATCGTGCATGACTTACCTTCATCAAATCAAATACTTTGAGGAGCGTGGTATCATTTCGAATAAAGGCATCACTCATTGGGATCTGAGACACGCCATAATGATGGACTCCCAATTTCCAGAGTTTTCGAAATTCTTCCTGTCCCTTTGTCGACTTAAGATCTCTCTCGGCTCTCTCTGCTTCTCTGAAATATATGTAACATTGATTGAGTGACGCAGAATCTGCAGTAAAGAGCTAACTTAGTGTCATTTCAACATTGGAATTATTATTTAACACAACTTCCAGTAGGAGGAAAAGTGTAAGAACAAGGCCAGGAGGACGAGGCCAAACCCGATCCTACCAATAACAGAGAAGCCGGATGGGTCTTCATTTCCCTCTCTCTTTCCAGTGACAAATGAGAGGCCGCGGTCATCGATGGCCACAACCACAGCGATCATCGATATAGTTGTCCCCGCTCACAGGGAATTGGCCAGTGACCAATCGGAGCTCGTCGATGTCACCACCCCCGAGTCACGTACGCAGTGTTGGTGTGAAGTCACATCCGCAGGCGTGAACTCATGTCCACAAGTCTTGTCAGGCGCATGACAGGCGCGTGGGAATGGCACGTACAATGGGCCTTCAATCACAAAAGTTGTAATCCCCGCGTGATATCACAAGTTTTGAGGCGAATACGACAGAGGCCGCTGGGCGCCATAGGATTCGAATTCCGGCTCGTGAAGGTGAATTTTAGGGCGCCGTTTGCTGCGGTGAAATGACAAAAGTAATGTAATAATATTTGAATCGCTGCGCGGTAAATTTTTGTATTCTTTAAAAAAGGCTCTGCGTCGGCTGTGAACCGACCCAGCGATCTCGTGTACGGTATTCCGGCACACTACCGATTGAGCGACCAGTGCATCGCTTCCTCGACATCTTAATTCGTGCTAGCTATTCGTGTGTTATCCACGCTCCAATTCAAATCGTGTTAAACTTGTCCTACTACTTTGGTTTTGTAACATGATTCATAAAATAAAGGCGTAAATCGGTGGTGTACGTCAATCACAACGCCATCAATCAGTTGGTCGCCCCCCCCCCCCCCCCCCCCCCCCGCAGTGGTAGCACAACAGGCATAGTTCGGCCGTTCTCCACAAGTCGGTCTTCCTCGGCGAATGTCTCTCCGGGCTTACATCCTGGACTTGTCCTTCTGGGCGTCGAGGATACTTCAGCATCAGAGGGTCTCGTCGGAGTGGCGCCGTGGCCTGGCGGTTAGTTTGCGGTGGTGGTCGGGCCATGGCGGCGTAGCTCAAGCCGGTCCCTCTGGCGTCGTCGGGTTTATGTGAACTTCAAGTTGGAAGGCTTGGTGAACCTCCTCTCGGACGACGTCGGCGAGCGATAGTGAAGACGGACGATCCGATGGGAAGAGCATCTTGTGAAGCTCCTCCCAGACGACTTCACGAATAATGTCGTGAATGCCGGGGATGGTAGAGCTCATGTCGTAGCACCTTGAAGCAGAAGCAGCGACGCCCGAGTGCCGATGGCAGTGACTTGAACTTGCAAGGATGGCGCGCTCTATGTTCGTCGCCTTGGTGACGAATTCTTGAATGGTCGTTGGTGGGTTGCGTACGAGTCAACCGAAGATGTCGTCCTTCACGCCACGCATCAGAATACGCAGCTTTTTTTCTCGGTGGCCTGAGGGTCGGCGCGGGAGCTCAGGCGCAGGACGTCTTGCACAAAACTATACTTTGTTTCAGCTTCGGTCCGAGCGCGGCCGATGTTATGAGCCGAAGGGCCAATCAAACAGCGAAGAAGGCACAACGTCATGGAGTGCTCTCTGCAGTTGATATCCGGTATTCGCCGTCGCTCCGTGCGTGGCCCTCCGCTGGCTAGTCCTATCGAGCGCAGAAAGCACGCCATGACGTTGCGCTTTTTGCGCTCCTCGATTGGCCATTCGGCTCATAACATCGGCCGCGCTCGGACCGAAGCTGAAACGAAGTATAGTGACGCTCTCACAGGGGCCCTGGGTCATTGATTGCAGCAGATCTTCGGCCCTCTCTCTTCGGTGTTGTCTGGCGAAGGTGCGCGTCAGCTGGTTCTTGCCACGGTCTGATGAAGTGACGGAGGCATCGTGGTTTTTGAACCAGTGCATTGCAGTACCTTCAAGTGAACAATATAGGTTCTGCAGGCGCTGCTCGTCACTCCACCGGTTGTGGCGGGCCACGCGATTGTACTGGTTGATCTAGCCTTCGACGTCCGCATACGTCTCGCCGAGAAAGAGAGCAGCTGTCCGCGGAGCGACGGGCAGGACGACAACGGGCGGGGTGGTCCTCGTCGGTATCTTGTTCCTCCGGTTCTCAGGCAAGAGGCCCAAAATCGGAGACTGGCTTCTGGTGCGACGGCTTCTTCGGGTTTCGACGTCTTCGTTGAAGGGTAGCCTTCCGGGGCTGAGCACGTCGCTTGGCCGGGATGTCTTCAGAGGGGTACACTCACCGGGCATCGGATGCAGTACCCCGTACCTCCACCAAAATGTCCCAAATGACAAAATATGAGGCGATGACAACTGAAGAAGCGAAACGCTTAATGGGGCGAACTCGTTCCCAAAACAAAAGTAAACAGAAGATAGCAGTAGAGCGTCACGGGCGTCGATGGCGGCGTAACAGCAAGATCGTACGCTGCGGCGAGACTGACCGCAGATCGCCACTTGGAGTCTCTTGTGTAGGCGCGTTGGCTTTTGGAACAATCAGCCTAGAAGGTTCGGCGACTAAAACATTCGGAACTCGATCAGACGAGAATGTTCTCGAAATCACGAAAACGCGATGTTGAAAGAATAAATAAAGAACATTCCACTGACTGGAATCGAACCGAGACTTTCCGCGCGACAGTCAAGCGCGGTAACCACTCGGCCACACACGCTTTTTTTGTTCTTTATTGCACACTGGGCACGCACGCGGTCGCTCGCCGACGCGCGTGGTAATATCATTGGTGGCGTCCCAATTACCACGAAAAAAGTCTTATTTTTAAATTATCTACATACTTGTTTGCTGAAAGTGTGATCGAGACTAAATAACATTGCCGTTTCGACTTTTTAGTCGTGGGAGACTCCGACGTCAAAGGCAGACGCATGATGGTTTACGTTTTTGCTATATTTTGTTTTCATTTCACAGTAAGTATACCATATATTGCCACGCGCGTCGGCGAGCGAGCCCGTGCGAGGCCGAGTGGTTAGCGTGCATGACCTTCGTGCGGAAGCTCAAGGTTCGATTCCTGGGAAGTAACGCGTCTTTTATTTAGTATTTCAATTAAATGATGTGTTGAATTCGACTACCTTTTTTCTTCTTCAATACACGAAAGTTCAAAGCGCAAAACGTTTACACCGATTGTTCCAGAAGCCAACGCGTGTACACGTTCGCATAAAACAAAACGGAGCGCCGGAGCAGCGGCCAAAGTGCTTCACTCTGTCAGCGCCGGCTGGAACATATAGGTGCCTTCTGCGCATGCGCGCGTGCCATTCACAATGTCCTTCCTATTTCTTGTTTAATCCTTGAATTATCGGCATCTCAACTGCCAAACCCTGCTCCCATAAACAGCACTCAGTGTTCGGCTCGCAAACGGAGATAACACTGAGAGCAAATGGGAGAGAAGGGCGAGTATCTTGTCGTTCGTGCTGAGCACCTGGCGGTGTTTTTTAAGCAGAGCGTTGGGCCGCTCGAGCCACCGATAACGTTAGGGTTGGAAGAAGAAAACGGAGGCCTCCGCAGAAGGCATCGTTCGCATATGCACATCTAGCCCATGAGTTCCAGCCGGTGCTGCTAGATAGCGCGGCGATGCAGTTCGGACTAAAGCCCCTTCATGTTTCAAAAGTAGCGCAAGGTACGTCGATGCACGAGGCACGTGCAACGTGCAGCCCTTGGGAAGATCATGGCGGCACAGCGCAGCACTGTGCTAGATTTCAGACGCCATGAATTTCCCAGAAGTGGCGCGCGGCACGTGCGCTCGAGCATTTCTACAACAATGAATGGCGCCACTTTTCCCAGGATAGAGGGGCTTTAGTTCGGACTAGAGTGCCTTCATACACACGCGCGCTTTTGCTTGAGTGGTGACGTCTCAGTTATTTTTACGCCCAATCGTTTTTTTATGCATTTTGAAGTACGCGCAATCCGGTGTCAATCAGCTCGAGCGCGTAGCTTTGGCTAATGCAGAGACGCCATTTTAGCGCCCAAGTCCCGCACCGAGTGCGCGAGAGCGTCACGCGGCTGAACATTCAGTGCAACAATGGATGTCTTCACCCTGAGACAGACAGACATGTAGGCACCCTAGTTCGGACGTCACTCAAGCGTTCCATTTAACTTTAAGCGAACCTGTACATAAGGGGCTCCGCGTGGCGAGCCGCAGTGAGCCTCGCCCCAGCGTTCGATCCCGCTGCTTCACGCCATCGACAACTGCAACGCTAGCCTGTATCTATTTATTTTGTGGGGGGGGGGGGGGGGGGGGGCACAAGTTTGCCTTGTTAAAAGTTTAGATTTCTTCAGTTCTCATCGCCTCCTCAATTGTCATTCATGACATTTTGTTCGAGGCGCGGGGTACCGCATGTCCGTGCAGCGTAGCCCTCCGAGGGCCCGAAGTGCAAGTTCGACCCCAAGCGCACAAAGAGGAGAACGAGTCCCGATCACGGTTGCCGAACCAAAGGCCTACCTCTGAATTTTAAATTTTGCCGCTTAAGACGAAGCAGTAAACGAGGCCGACGATGAACAGCCAGTCAACGCAGACACCGGCCGCCGCCGCAGTCGTATGCCTGTCCTTCACACCCCGGACTCCGACACCTTTCTGCGGTAAGGTTCTCAAGGACATCGAGGATTGGCTACAA
Source organism: Ixodes ricinus (assembly GCA_037355805.1). Lineage (NCBI taxonomy): Eukaryota > Metazoa > Arthropoda > Arachnida > Ixodida > Ixodidae > Ixodes > Ixodes ricinus. The sequence goes on along the minus strand of JAZHYW010055748.1, from coordinate 22,763 downwards.
CACTCTGAACATGTAGCCCGCCACAACGGATGGCCGATTGAGCAGTGCCTCCACAACCTGTACTTTCAGCTTGAAGGATCTGCGAGGCAGTGGTTTGAAAACCACGAAGCATCCTTCACTACATGCGAGTCTCGCGTCGCCGAACTGAGAGCGGACGATCATCACCCACCACCGTCGGCAGCAAGCGGAGTACCTTCTCCAATCAAGGGTGCAGAGACCCAACGAAGGCGTGACAAGCTTCGTTGAAGATATTGTTACGATAGAAGACTAAAGCCACTGATGCCGGGTCGGCCGGACCGGGGAGCGATGCCTGGCGGGTCGTGCCTCGACAAACGCTACCCACGATCAGCGTCGCAGGAAACAAACAGACATCGGTTGTGGGACCAAACTGCACGGGCGGCAGGCGTGGTGGCTGCCACTACGGCGCGGGATCCGCTGGCGATACTGGCCCTCGTTCAGATAGTCTGGCGGGTCATGCCTCGACTTTCGTTCAGGGAGTCAGCTCGCTCACTGCCTCCAGTGGGATCGGCTCTCCCTTATAAGGGGTGCCCGACCCCAAAATATCAGTCTCTTGGGGAGATTAAAGGTTTAGGGAGAGGAGGTAAGGCGAGGAGGAATCGTCCCGTGCGCCATCTAGCTGTTCCTGCATATACTTCGCCAAGAGCCACCAGCGCCATCTATGTAGGTCCCGTGCAGTTACATTTATTTTTGTAACATCACTTTCCCCCCAAAAAAACACTGAGTGTCCCACTCAGCCACTTACTTTCGATTAAGTACTAATAATATATATAATCGTCCTGGCGGGGCCTAGTATGCTCCCTGCCTGGTCTAGTGTTCAGCCTTTTGCTCACAGTCACTGCAGTTGTTGGCGTTGTCTCCCCAGCTTCTGAGAAGTCCTCTGCGTCGAAGAACTCCTCGTTGTCCTCGTCAGCACTGTCACAAGTACCGTCCACTTGAGCTGACGATTTGGTCTCGGCCGCAGGCTTGATCCCTGCCGGCAAGTCGCTGGTGGCCGCTGCCTTGTCTCCCTGAGGAACCTCGTCGTCTGCCATCTCCCTGGTGATGTACGGTTTAAGTCGTTCCACGTTGACGACGTCCCGCTTCCCTCGTCGGGTTTCCACCTCCCAGTCGTTCGCCGATGTTTGCCTCACTATGCGAAATGGTCCGTTGAATGGATGGAGGAACTTGGTCGTCTTCCCCCGTTTCGAGGTGGGCATTCGGATGTGGACCAGGTCACCCGGGGAAAAACTCTGGGTCCGCCGTCCCGCGTCATAGCGCTTTTTGCTGTTCTGCTTGCTTAAGAGCTCTCTTTCCGTGACGAGTTTCTTGGCCTCCTCCCAGCGTTCGGCGATGTCCTCATTCGGCGTCACCTGTAGCTCATCAGCTCGGAGTCCCAGTGCGGCGTCGATGGGCAGTGTCGGCTCCCTTCCATGAAGGAGGAAAAACGGGGAGTACCCGGTCGTCTCGTGCACCGAAGAGTTGTAGGCAAACACGACGTATTGAAGAAACTGGTCCCAGTCTCGGTGATGAGTGGAGACATACTTGCTGATCATCGCTGCCAGGGTTCGGTTGAATCTTTCGCAGAGGCCATTGGTTTGTGGGTGGTAAGCGGTGGTACGGGCGTGGTTGGTGCTTGTCAACCGGAATAATTCTTCCATCATCTCCGCTGTGAAATGACGCCCTCTGTCTGTGATGACTCGTTCCGGTGCTCCGTGCCTGAGGACCATTGAATCCATGAAGGCTTTTGCTGCGCAGGCCGCCGTTGCCTCAGGTGTTGCCACTGCCTCTACCCACTTGGTGTAATAGTCAACCATCACCACGATGTACTTGTTCCCACCCTGGGACTCCGTCAGCGGACCCACGAAGTCCATCCCGATCTGCTGGAAGGGATGCAGCGTTGGTTCAAGTGGTTGTAGTTCTCCCGCCGGCTTCAGGTTGGGAGTGTTCCTCGTCTGACAGTCGGGGCATGACTGCACGTAGTGTGTGATCTCGGCGAACATTTTTGGCCAGAAATAGCGTTGCCGGATTTTCTTCAGCGTCCGTCTCACCCCGAGATGCCCCGCTGTGGTGTCGTCGTGGCACGCGGCAAGGATCTCGCGCCGCAGGGTCCTTGGCACTGCGAGCGCCAGCCGTTCCTCAGCGAAGCCCTTGGCTCTTCGATAGAGGACGCCGTCCATGAGGGAGAAAGGCCTTGCCGTCCTCTTCGTTCTTTTCCCAATTGGTTGCTCCGGTTTCTCAAGATGCTTGATGATCGGCCTCAAGAAAGGATCTTCGGTTTGAAGGTTTCTGATGTCTTCTTTGGATACCATTAGGAGCGGCAGCTCTTCTTCGCCATCAGGTGCAGGGTCATGAGGAAGCCGTGACAGTGCATCCGCGTTCATGTTTTTGCTCCCTGGTCGGTGCCTCAGGGTCAGGTTGAATTCTTGTAACATCAAACTCCAGCGGATGAGACGTCCATTCGGGTTCCTCACTGTCATTAGCCACGTAAGGCTGGCCTGATCTGTGACGATCGTAACCGGTGTGCCGAAGATATACGGTCGGAACTGCTTCGTGGCGTAGACAACAGCCAAACATTCTTGCTCGGTTGTGCTGTAGTTCGTCTCCGCTTTGTTCAGGTGTCGACTGGCGTATCCCACGACAAATTCTTCCTCGCCATCTTTCTGAACGAGCACAGCGCCGATCCCGTAGCCGCAGGCGTCTGTGTGGATCTCGATGGGCAGGTCAGGATTGAATAATCGAAGAACTGGGTCGCTGGTCAGCCGGTTTTTTAGTGTCTGGAACGACTCTTGGCACGCCTGGTCCCAGGTGAACTTGACATCCATTCTCGTGAGTTCATTTAGTGGCCGAGCGATGTGTGCGAAGTCCTTGACAAACCTTCGGTAGTAGCCGCAGAGACCAAGGAAGCTCCGAACCTGTTTGCGGTTTGTTGGAGCCTTCGTGTCCAGGACGACGCGGATGTTGTCTGGATCGGGACGGATGGTCTGGCCGTCCATTATGTGGCCAAGATAACGAATGCTGTTGAATGCAATGTGGCACTTGCTCGGCTGAAGTCGGAGTCCCGCGTTGTCAAGGGATTGGAAGATTTCCCGTAGGTCCCGCAGATGGTCCTCTGCCGTTCGGGAAAACACGATGATGTCATCCAGGTAGGCCAGGCAGATTTTCCACAGCTGATTCGCTAGCACCTTGTTTATCGTGCGCTGGAATGTTGCAGGGGCATTGCATAAGCCGAATGGTACGACATTGAACTCGTAGAGTCCAGACCCCGTCGCAAATGCAGTCTTCTCCTTGTCCTGCTCCTTGATGGGGACCTGCCAGTACCCCGAGGCCAAGTCCAATGTGGTGAAGAACCTGGATCCCTGTAGCTTGTCCATGATGTCGTCCATCCGCGGCAAGGGGTGTACGTCTTTCTTGGTGACGGCGTTCACCTTGCGGAAGTCGACGCAGAACCTCCAAGTTCCATCGCGCTTGCGTACCAACACTACTGGTGACGACCATGCACTGGCCGAAGTTCGGATAACGCCTTTGGCCAGCATTTCCGTAACTTGGTCTTCGACAATCTTGCGCTCGTATGGGGAGTTACGGTAGGGGTTCTGTCGGACTGGACGGGCTGCTTCGGTGTTGATCTCGTGCTCAGCGACATCTGTACGTCCCATGGGACCGTTTTTAGTGGAGAAGATGTGGCTGTATTCTCTCACCAAGGCTTGAAATCGCAGTTTCTCTTCCGAGGACAGCTCGTCACCCAACTGGATGTCGGGAGTGAAGTCGCTGGCGCCACTCGGGAGGGTCGTGCTCAGTGCTGTTCTGACAATTGAAGTTGCCTTTCCGATGGTCGTACCTCTTGGAACACTCAGGGGAACGTTTTCCGGGTTGGCTACGCGGATGTATCCCACCTGGTTTTCGACGTTTGTCAACGTTCGGGCCACGCTGGGGCAACATGTCTGCCTGGGTTGAGTCAGGGGTTCCACCAAGTAGGCACCGCAAGCAGCTATCCGCACCGGGATGAGGGCCTCAGTTTTCGGGGGCAGGTGTATTTCTTCCAGGCACTGCACACTGACAGTGTCGGGGAGTCCGTGGGGTGACCGTCCTCAAAGTGTAGAGCCAGCTGGTGTCCCTGGAGCACGATCACTTTTTTGGGGAAGTCTAGTACCATCTTGGTTGCTTGGCAGAATGGCAAACCACACAACACCTCGTGTGGGAAACCCGGGAGCACCACAAACGTCGTCTCTACACTCACTTTTGGTCCGATACGAATGTTCAGTTCTATTTCCCCACATGAGTTTACCAGCTCCCCGTTCACTGCACGTACGAGAAGTCCAGATGGACGGATAGTCCTGCCCAGCCTCGCGGCCAGGTTTTCCGAGATCACGTTCACCACAGCACCAGTGTCTATGATCACCTTGGCGTCTTGTCCCTCTACCATGGCTGGGAGTGTGATGAGCTGTGTCTGGTGGAAGGTCGCGTAAACAGAGCCCCCTTGTTGTCCGGCGGGTCGGGCTCCGGGACCCAGGCCTACCGGTTTCCCGGCTGGCCCAGGACAGGAGTTTGAGGTGCTGGGGCCTCCGGACACTGGCGCATGATGTGTCCCACTCGATTGCAACGGAAGCAGACGACTTGCCCTCCTTGGTTTCTTGAGCCTCGGGGTGGGAATGGTCGGCGGTCTCGTTGGCCAAGTCGATCCACGGCAGCCGTCAGGGCACGCAACGTTTCCTGCATTGCCCCGAGAACTGCTGCCGTGGACCGGTCAGGAACGTCCTGACGGGGGTGTAGAACACCTCTGTCGGGTTGCTCAGGGTCCCAGCTCCACCAGGTGCTGATCCTAGGTCGGGACCGGGCGCCAGGACCGTGCTCTCGGTGTGAAGGCCCGGGAGTGGATGTGTCGGCATGGTCATGAAAGCATGTCGTGCCATGGCCCCGACGTGTGTCAGGCGCTGGAGTTGCTGCAGGAACTCCTGGGTTGTGCGAGGGTTCGAGATGGCGACGCGTTCCATCATCTCGGGCCGCAGTCCCCGCAGCAGGTAGCGGAGTTTCTCCGCGTCCGGCATCCCTGCGTTGACCCGAGTGCACAGCTGCAGGATGCCTGACACGTACTGCTGCGGCGTCTCCCCCGGTTGTTGTCGCTTCTCCTGCAGCCGAATGTATGCCCATTCCTGGACATGATCTCCTGCGAAGGTCTCCCGAAGCGCCTTCTGCCAGTTGACCCAGGTCTCGGGCGTCTGTTCCCGCAGGGCCGTCACGTACCACCGCCTGGCGACGTCCTCAAGAGCGAACACCAGATTGTCCGCTTTTTGTTCGTCCGTCCATGCAAGCGATCGGCCATAACGCTCATAGAGATGGAGCCAGTCCTCCAAGTCCTCATCTGCTTTCCCTCTAAAGACGGGAGGCGGCGCGAACGGTCGCAGTGACATTAGATTCTGACCTTTCGGATCGTCGGGCATAGTGACAGTTCCAGTTTCGTTTTGGATGACGCGGCTCCTTAATGTTTTTTCAAATCCGTTCATAGGCTACTTGTTCGCCGTGATTTCCTTCTCGCACAACGCAAATATATCCTCAAAACGCTCGTGCAGGCTCCTCTTCTTTTCCTCTCCTTCGAAACGCGTGCGGTACGAAAACCCGAGTTTTTCTTCCACGGCCTTTCGGCGTTCCCTGCGTGTCGTCGGCCTGGCATCTTTCTTTTCGCCTTCCATCGCGGGGATCGTTTCGCGCCTTACCCCGCACCTCCACCACTTGTTACGATAGAAGACTAAAGCCACTGATGCCGGGTCGGCCGGACCGGGGAGCGATGCCTGGCGGGTCGTGCCTCGACAAACGCTACCCACGATCAGCGTCGCAGGAAACAAACAGACATCGGTTGTGGGACCAAACTGCACGGGCGGCAGGCGTGGTGGCTGCCACTACGGCGCGGGATCCGCTGGCGATACTGGCCCTCGTTCAGATAGTCTGGCGGGTCATGCCTCGACTTTCGTTCAGGGAGTCAGCTCGCTCACTGCCTCCAGTGGGATCGGCTCTCCCTTATAAGGGGTGCCCGACCCCAAAATATCAGTCTCTTGGGGAGATTAAAGGTTTAGGGAGAGGAGGTAAGGCGAGGAGGAATCGTCCCGTGCGCCATCTAGCTGTTCCTGCATATACTTCGCCAAGAGCCACCAGCGCCATCTATGTAGGTCCCGTGCAGTTACATTTATTTTTGTAACAATATTATGCGCCTATATCCTCCGGGCGGATCTGGGGGCTGCCCAGGGAAAGAAACATTGCATGCGTGGCGTGAAGGGGGAATTTTCGAGGCCCACGTCCTCAATCCCCCGACAACCGCCGACGGTTTTGTGACTCGCAAGCCACCAAAACCAAGCTCGCGCTGTCGGCCTAAGCAAGCCATTACCATCGACTCGCTGGCGTGCCTGCTTCGCCAACCGTCGCATCTTCCCGACTGGACCTAAACCCCGCCGGTGTCACCTGCGTTCGGGAAATCGTCCGTAACATCGTCGGGGAAGAGGCTAGCAAGATGCTACCTCCTGCTGATCATCTGTCCTCTTCACTCACCAAAGTCGTGAGAGGGGAAGTTCACCGAGCCTACCAGCATGCGGCTCCCGTCACCGTGCCAGCCACAGAGGAGCACACCTTTTGTTACGCCGCAATGGTCCGACGAACACCACCATCCCCGCGCCCGTACATGATGGCCCCGCGAAGTGAATCTGCCGCACCACAGTATCTACAACGCCAGGAAGACCAGGCGCATGTCTGCCGAGAAGAAGCTGCGTCAAGAAAGTCAGACTTGTGGCGAACGGCCCACCGACGTCTGCTCTGATGGGGCGTCGAAGACGCGATCCTTACAACACGAAACCGAAAGCAGTAAAAGTTACAATACCGAAACCGAAACTGACCAAATCGAGATAGAAGGGCGCCGTAAATAGGTCTTTAGAAATTTAGGAGGAAAAGAGGGTGAGTGCAGTTATTATTATAAGCACGGGGAATAAATGTGTAAATCACAACTAGCACCGACGCGCTATTAGTTTCGGGTGCAGTGCAGTAGGGAGTCAATTTATTTTTTATTTTTTGTGGAGATTAGTACTTTTAATTTACACTCAGCTTGCTGTATTTTATTAGTAAATTATTTTACTAATAATTTACTAATAAATTATTAGTAAATTAATATTAACTTACTAATATTTATTAGTAATTAATTGTTAATAATAATTATTAATTATTAATTTGGTTTCAGCCCAGGCTGAAACCAAAAATGGTTTCAGCCTGGGCTGAAACCATTTTTGCCATCCGAAAATATTGAAAAATAAGCCTAACACTGTCACATAATTAACTTGACTAATGTACTTTTATACATGCTGGAATTCTAGAAACAGGTTCTTTGGACGTGGAACAGATATTTGCATCATACAGCCCAGGCTACATTACACAAGCATCAAATGGGCCGGTGTAATTCTGACATGGACTAGTTTTACCTCACTTGGATGTCTGACAAATATATCAGCTTCGTCCAAAAACAACCTTCCAAAAGCACAGAAACATGTTCCCATTGATCCGATTCTCATTTGTTGCGTCCAATATGTATTTACATTGTTCAGACAGGCATGTGTCTAATTGGGTTTCCTCTTTGGCCAACAAAACATTTCGTTTGACTGATAAAAATTCATAATTGTCCGATAAAATCCCTACAAGAGAAGTCCAACCTCCCATAGGACCAAAAGGTATGCCTATTGGCATTTCTATTCCTATTTTATTTTCGTGTTTTGAATTCAAACAAAATGACAGCTCAGAGTTAATCAGTCAGCCTAGTGTGTATTTCGGCTTGTTCTTACTGGTTTTTATTCTGTGGAAACTTGGGATTATGTTTCTGTGAGATTGTGTGAGAGTTGGTTTAAATTTATGCGCGGTGTTAGTTCAACAGTTTCTACTTATGAATGTTTTGAAAAATGTTCTGAGCAGCACTCTGCATTTGTAATATTAAACAGCACTGGTTCCCAAACTGTGAGGCGCGAACCCCAGAGGTGTCGTGACTGATATAGCGGGTGTCGAAAAAAACTGCTGGCTCGTTTCTTTTTTTTTTTTTCAATGGTTTTAAATTAGTTAACTGTTAAGTACCTGTATTATCTGAGAAACTAAATGTCAGAGTCAATTTCAATATGCTACTGCTCATGCGCTGAGATCGTAAGACTTGTGGTCTAGAGAAATGCGAATGGAGGAGGGGCGGGGTCGTGGCAGGATATATTTTATATTTTAGTGGATTGCTCGCGTAGGGAACTTTGGGAGCAGAGGCTGTATATTGAGTCATTATGTCCATCGCTGTGTCATTTTGAACGCCCGAGACAGTGTGCTAGTTGAGAATGGGAATAATTGAATATGTTATGATTTCATAAAAGGGTTAATAAATGATTAATAAATATGAGAATTTACTGGGTTGCAATTTCGAACATGACTTTATTTGAGGAGAATGACTCTGAATAACAGGCAATCTGCATTCAAGATTATCTTCACCTTTGCCTTTATCGAATCCCTCCGCTGTGGATCAGCCGATGTCTATTGGGTGCCTTATGGTAGAACCCACTTGAGTGTCTATGAATGAACTCAAAATAACTGATATTGCATTCTTAATGATAATACTCATTTGCTTGAGTAATCAGTACATTTATAAACTAAAAAAGAATGGATATTGACTGGGTAACGATAAAACTCCTTGGAATTTGCTATGAGCAAACTCAAAAGACTGGATATTGATTCGGCAACGATAAAACACATTGCAATTTTAATGAGTAAACTCAAAATAATGGATATTGTGTTCTTAGTGTTAACACTCATTTGAATGTGTGATGAGTAAACTCCAAAGAATTGATATTGATTGGGTAATGGAAAAACCTCACTTGAATTTGAAATGATTAAATTCAAAAGAATAAATATTAGTTTTGTAATAATAAAACTCATTTAACGTTGAGTTTCTTTTGAGTTTTATTTGGACTCTATAAAAATACAATATAAGCTCAGTTGAAACTCATTGTTCATTTTTGAAAGGGTAGGCCACGTGGCTCTCCGGTCACGTGACCCCCCAGCCACGTGACTCCCCAAGGTCACATGACCCCCGGCCACGTGACTCCTCCGAGGTCCCGTGACCCCCGAGGTCACGTGACCCCCCCCTCCGCGCCCCTCTCACCCTCCTCAAGAGCTGCGCTCCACCTCGGCGTTACAGGGAGTTGTAAACGGCTTTCATTTTTTGTTAGAAAATATAAGATGTTTTGTTGAATGTTTCAACCACAGACGCCAAGGCGTTTGCTTGTATGACATCAAATAAAAAAAGTGCACACCGGAGCGGCTCATTAGTATTTGGTAAGTATCTACACAATATTCTTTCCAGATACTGCGAATATGCGGTTTTTACCATCGGCACTATGTTTAGAGAATGTATTTTCAAAAAGTGTGGCTGTACAACCAGAAAATCACGGGAGTACTGCCAGCGTCGTCTGAGTATTCGCGGGGAATCACGTACATCTCAAGAGTACTAGCAGTGTCGGCCCCCTATAGTATTAGCAGTGTCGTCTGAGTGCGCACTGATATAGCCCGTACACCTATAGAATACGTGAAGCGTCGGCTGAGCATTCGCAGAGTCTTGCGTATAGGTGTTCAGTATCCGTGAAATACCATGAATTGAGCGCTTAGTGATTAGTGGGCAAACATATTATATCGCCCATATTGAGCACCGAATGATGCAGCAATATTGCGTCATTATTCGGCGTTAGCACAGTGCCCTCAGCTTGCCGCACATGGGCTCTGCAGCACACTTTCGAGAAGCACACGTTCTGCTCCCTTCCGAGCTTACAGCATTCGAGGATTCGGCAACAGTATAGCTTCTCCAAAGTAGTACCGAGAGGTAACGACAGAAATTCATTCTGTTAAAATCGCGACCTTCCCACAAACAAATGAACTTGCAAAGTGCGTGCTTGACAGATATATTTTTCATTACACGTCTATATTTACATTCTAGGTGGTAGGGATGGTCCAAAACATTTATATAAGTTTGAGTGTTGAGCAACTAAAATAAAAAATCACTGGGTCCCTTGAGACTTTTATCTCCAGCATGAACTCCATTGTGCTATATACACGAAATATTCAAATTGGTAGCACCAGTTCCATTATTAAAATAAATTTGTATTTGAATGTTGGCTTGCTTGTAGTATACAGACAAATATTTATCAGACCAATACCGACAAAACAAGATTATCATTATCATTAAAATAGAAAAATAAGATGGTTGCGTTCCTTCAACGTAAGACTTTATTGAATATCCTGAGGCATAGTTGCCCTCTTTTCATTGGCCCTAGACGTCTTTTTAATTGGCCCTCTCTTTGGCCGCCTCCATGGCCTGCTCCTGAGCAGGGACGCCAGCCAGGTAGCGGCCTTCTCGACAGTGTCGCTGTCCTCACCCGTTTTAGAGCGCTGCTCTTAGGCGCCCGTTTCCGGCTTGAGCGGCGTCGCCGTTGCGAGGTGCATTATGGTGCGAGGTGCATTATGAAATGCGTGACGTAACTGATGACTTTATCAGTGACGTCATCGTCATCGTCATCGTCATAATCACAGTGACGTCACTGATGACGTCACTGAAGACGTCAACGCCATTATCACGTGTGACATCTTCACTGACGATGGCGATGACGCCATCTCGATGACGTCACGTGAACCCCTTGAGGTCACAGGACCCTGGGAACATCAGGTGACCACTGTGACATCATGTGACGCCGTGAGATCATGTGACCCCGGTGAGGTCACGTGACCCACGTGAGGTCACGATCACATGACGTCACTAGGGTCACGTGACCTCACGGTTACGTCGACGGCAAAGGCGACGCCGACGCCGCTCGAAGGGAGGAGTAGCTCTCCGATAAGGGGGTGAGGAGGAGGAAGGAGGGGTATACGCTCGCCCCAGTACCCTTCCCTTTCTCCGCCTCGAGAGCTGCGCTCTAATTCGGTGTTACAGAGGGTTGTAAGCGACTCATTTTTACTTCAATTGCATCTGCACCAACAAACTGTAACACATTCAGTGTTGAGGAATACCGTGAAGTGATCTGCATGAACACCAGATTATAGAAAATGTGCCATTGCTCAGATTTTCATGACAAAGAATTATATCAGGAGTCAGCAACTTTAAGACTTGATTAGAAAAATCAAGGGATATCCTAGTGCATTAAAATGGTCCAAGTGCAGTGTAGTTTCAGTAGTTAGTTTTCTTCTCCAGCGGTGGCGCCACTCATGAATCATCTCAAATAGATGAATGGTTTTTGATGAGCTTGCCACATCGCCATCAAGATAAATAAACAAAGCAACACGGGCTCCTGTGTCACGCGAGACCGGCGCGAGCTTTTCGTCACCTGCGACAACTCAAACGGAGCGGTTGTGTTTTTCATTTCATTCCAAGGATCCCAGCCAGGGATCACTTGGGGTACGTAGCTTTTGGCCTGCCATGGGGCCACTTTCGTAGTCAGGGTCGTGGGCGAAGCTTCCTGTGAATGCTGTCGGCATCCAGGTTGCGGTTTCACAGTAATTAACGGAACCTCCGTCTATGTAGTATTTGCACCATATCTATATCTTTTGTAGTTCACCGGAACCCACGCACTGCGTTACATAACAGAGGTCCACGTAGGTGAGATAGAACGAAATGGCGACGAGGATGGGATTAACAATTTTGTAGGTCTCTGCATTTTGGTTTGTTCGAGTTGTTGGCGACGGACCGCGTTACGGTTCGGTGGTTGGAAACCGGCGCGTAACATACATTTCTTTGTCCGGCGGTAGACGGTCTCAGTTTAGCTTAGGGGTAGGAGTTAAAGGGACCATGAAATGACCTTTTTACTTTTGCCAGATAACTTTTACATTAAACCTTCAACGTTCACTTAATGCCAAAGAGGCATCCGTTTTCGTCTAAGTTTATTAACTTCTACACAAAAAATAATGAAATATCAAATTTTTCTTCTCTCCAACTGACCGCAAACCAAGTTGCGGCGTAATTTTGACGGTCGTGACGTACCCTGTTTCCGGAACCGGAAGGTCTCTCGGCTGTAGAATGGGAGCGTCAGTGGCGCCAAGTTTGGGGTGCGCCGGTTGGTTTTACTTTGCTGATGGCGCTGATGTCACCGACGTATTTTCTGAATCGCCGCCTCTCATCGCAGTGATAGCTATGGACACATCGCAGCTCAGCGAAATTCAATGAGATATGTTGCGCTACAGCGACGGCATGGGACCAGTTCCATACGCCGGTATGCCTGTTGGGAAGTGCGGCGAGTCTTCCAGTGAAGACTCCAGACGTCAACCCAACTGTCATTGTTGGTAAAAGGCGGCCCGTGACAGTCGTTTGCGAAGCGGCGTAGATATAAACAAATTGCCGCGGCGTTTTTTCGCAGCCTCGGAGATGCAAGAGCGAACCGACGTTAAAAAGATACGTTTGAACTACGACAGTGTCAGCAAGAGCCACGTAAATACCTGTTTACACTCGAAGCGAACGCGCGCGTTTGATGGAAGGGCTGTATTCGCGCTGTTGGTAAGCGCTTCGGGACCGATCTCTTACAATTGCAACTCGATACTGACGCGACACTCGGCAAAGGAAGGTAGGACCGGCATTGCACGTAGCTCCCACGAACTGTTATAGCTCGACAGTGACGTGCAGTCGTGTCAGAATAAAAATGGCATACTAATAACAAAGTGTACATACCGTGTTACGAAGGTAATCCATACGGCGTTTATTTGAGCTGTATATGAAACAAAACAACAAGATGGAATCGACGAGAGTCCCTTTTCGACGACAGTGTTCGTCAACACTGCTTCGGAAAACAAGGGGTTAGAGAGTGACCTCAGCTCTTAATCTAAAATTAAGGTCAGCGATCAAAATACGGGAAGGGTAGACAAGGGTCGCGCCGGCATATTCCATTCAGCACGCCAGCCGGTCGTGGGCAGACGGTCTTGGCCAAGTACCGTTGAAGCAACGCTGCACCGAGTCGTCGGAGTGCCTGCTAGGTCTATCTGCCGCACTCGCTTGGTCGCGGGTCGGTGAATTCGTTGCCGTTCTTGGTTTTCTCGGGTGTTTGTGGATCCAGCGTTCTTGTTCGTCGTGGTCTGTTTCAAGTACTTTTTTTGCTGCTTTGAAGTCGGGACGCGCAAGAAGAACACGTAGGAAAAAAACAACGTTCCTTGACCGTCGCGGCGAAGTAACTGAGCGACGCTGTCGGACCCACCACTTTATTGCGCACGCGCAGTAGTAGCTTTGTTTACCACACGATAGATGGCGCTTGGCTCTCAGGATTATCAAATTTGGCAATTTTCGTCACATCTCTAATTATGCTACGAAATGTGGATCTGAATATTATTTAACAAAACTTTTAGGAAACGTTCGCCGGCTATTTAATGTTTACGATCGCGGTCCTGGTGAGGGAGGCTCTTGCCCAATAGGCGACGTGGATTCGGTTGACGTGCAGCAATTCCGCGGATGCAGCGCAGTGAAAAGGCGGAGAGCTTTCGAAGGAAAGAAGGCGCAAAAGAGTCCAGTTTTCTTTTCGAAGTTCTGTAGCGAAAAATTTTTTTGGCTCTGAATTTTTCTGTTTTTCTGTTTCTTTTCACACCTTTACGGCGATCGGTAGATGAAACTCGATTTCAGAATCGTTTCATGATCCCTTTAAGCCGAAGGTTTCATACCATTTCAAATTTCAGTCCAGGCCCACAAAAAAGTGGCAGATGACCTCTTCATCTTTGTCGTGCGTGGTGATCGGCTCAACGCAGTTTCAGCCACCGGCCGTGTTTTGGGCTGTTTCCGGTCCACCGATAGTTTCTTGGCCGGCATAGAAGCGGGCTTCTTCTGACTTTTCTCTGACGCGTCGGGGTTGAGTGTTGTAGAACCCCGTCAGGAAAAGGCTATCTTATTTTCGTTACTGGGCACGGAACCCCGGTGAATCGGGGATGCATTCAAACTTTACGAGACGCTCCCTGTGGAGAGAACCGGTGACTTCCAGACGGTAAAATTTATGAAATTTCCGGTAGTGTTGCGCTTAAGCGCCAGAAGCTACGCGCTTTGGTTCAACATCCCGGACAGTTGGTCACTGAGTTTCTCGTTGAATTACGCCACCAGGGCTCGTTTTGCTCATACGGAACCGCACTCGACAAAAGACTGTGCGAGGTTTTCTTGAGGGGTTCAGAATCCAGACGCGTTCAGGATCGCGTCTCTTTCAGGAGCGCGAAGGCAGCGCTGTGCCGATCGCCGGCTCTTCAGTTAGCACAACTGTATGGGAGGAAAGCGAAAACAGCATGAAGTTTTCAACGGCGAAATAAATCGCAAACCGCGATCTCGACGGAAGTACAGCAAGTCGGGGAACGCCGAGCACGGAGCAACCGAGATGGCGTCCAGACGTCATCGTCTTCTTTGCACCTGCAAGATGGTTACATCGGAATCCCTTTGTGGCCTCAGCCTGGACCCAGGATTCCTTGGACCCCGGTGACATCCGGTCACATGCCCCGGCCCCCTGCGCGGGTGTTCCGGCCTGGCACTGGTCGTGATCCCGCTCCGCCCCGAATTGGCGGGAACGAAACCGACAACGCCTGCTTTTTCCGCGGACGGCTTCATTATGAGCGGGCACTTTGCCCGGCGTTCCAAGCTACATGCTTCCTGTGCGGGAAGCTAGGACGTTTTGCGGTGGTATGCCATAGTCGACGCCCACCGTTGGCCGTCTTCACCTACGATCGTCGGCAAGCATCTTTTCCAGTTCGGGGCCGAGGTTCTGGGCGAATCTTCGCTGATTGACAGTCTTGAGGAGACAGGTCCAACCTGATGGGCATCGTCGACCCGCTTCTTCCTCCGGAGATGTTGCCGAGCGTCAGCTTTGCGGATGATCCAGCGTCCATGGAGATGGCAGAGTGAGGAGAAGGGTGCCTCGTTCGTCGCGATACATTCGTGGACGAAATCACGGTAAATGGAACCCTTCTTGCTTCTTCTTGTTGATACTGGTTCATTTGTATCTATCTTAAATGAACGCAGGTTTAACGAAGTTAACAAGCATCGCAAGATAAAGTTACATCCGCCATCGAAGACTCTCGTTCACGATATGCAAGATACCATCCCTGTGCTTGGATGTTCCGTGGGACAAGTAGTCTTTAAGAACAGCTGGACAGCGCTGGAATTTTATGTAACCAACACTGGACGTTCAATATTCGGGATCGACGCGGTTCGCGAACTGAAACTTGTGTTGAATGGCGCTAAATACGAGTGTTTACGCGAATGCAGCCAACTCAGGAGGAGCAGCGCAGCGAGATGTGAGGGCCAAGCCCAACCCGCGGCGACGACCATTCACCATGTCGTGCCAACAAGCATCGCAGCTACCTGGTTCTCAACATGCGGCGAGTTCCAGGCTTCCTTCAACACCTGCTGATAATTGCACATATCCTGCCTCAACGGTCTTAGAGGAGACTACTATACCTAAAGTCATCATACACAAATCAAGTCAGCAACCTCATCTTGACAGTCGCGGACTACGCGGTCCACAAGGCTATCCTGACAGTTAAGCGCTCTATGGAACGCGACGTCATCCGGAGAACTCAAATTCATCGAAAGTCTTCCTGCCACTGATGGTTCGTCGAAACGAGACACCTCTAGGTTGCCACCAGGGTTCAAAGATTTCGAACATCTTTTTATCCCAGGCTTTGGGTGTGGTGAAGAATCACACTCATAAGATCAAGGTGCGGCATACAGTAGCACCAGTTAAATCAAAACTTCGACGTCTCCCGATGACCCGGAGGGATCGGGTTTCTGAAGAAATCTTCAAGTTGGAAAGACAGGGCGTCATCGAACGTGTTCACGCTTCTGAGTGGGTGTCGCCCATCATGGTCGACCGCAAGCCAGACGGCAAAATCCGAACGTGTGTGGATCTACGAGCACCATATCAAGCCGTTGTCATTGACTCTTTTTCCGCTTCCCCGCATCAACAAACGTTTGTGTTTTCTGCGTGGAGCGGCAGTTTCTCCAAACTGAACTTGGCGTCTGCCTATCATCAGGTCCGTTTCGACCCGGTGAGCCGTGACCTCACTTCTTTCATCACCACTGAAGGATTGTTCTGCTTTAAGCGAGTCGGTTTCGGACTAGCATCAACACCCACAGCTTTCCAACAGCTAATCTCCAAAATCATAAGGAATTTTCATTTTCCAGGAGTCCAGTTCTACTTAGATGACGTCATTTTTTATGAATTATTTTTGAAACAGATCGATGAAAACCTCCGTCGTGCCATGTCTTGAATTTCTGAAGCGGGAATGACAATGCAGCGTAAAGGCGTCTTCCAAGTACAAGAGCTCTTCATTTTTGGGACACATCTTTCCATAAAGGGCTTGACACCCCTTTCATCCATAGTAAATGAAGTCCTGAATTTTCTAACGCCCTCTGATCTAGTTAAGTTGAGAGCATTTATAGGGCTTGTAGAGTGTTACAACAAATTCATTCCTCGTTGTTCCACGGCCGTAGAACTGATGCATTGTCTTCTGCGTAAAGGAGTTTGTTTCAACTGGTCCCCGGATGTCGAAGCCAGTTTTTAGAAGATAAAGGCTTCCATTAAACAGCCTCCGATTTTGTCCATGTTTCAGCCGACGTTGCCTATTGTCGTGGCAATAAATGCTTCACAGTATGGTCTTGACACTGTTCTCCAACAACAGTATAGAAATCAGCTTCGTCCTGTAGCCTTCGCGTCTCGCTCGCTAACTGATGCAAAGCGAAGGTACTCGACTGGCGAAAAGGAAGCACAGGCATATCTCTGGGCGTGCGAAAAGTGGTACGTCTATCTGTGGGGAAGGTTTCTTGTGATTCGTACGGACTATCCAAGCGCTGGTTACGTTACTTTCAAACAAGGGTTCTGGAATCCGTCCTTTAGGAATCACACGATGGGCATCCAGACTTCTGAACTATAACTTAAAGATGGAGTTTCAGAAGGGTGCCACCAACGTCGTTGCTGACACATTTTAGGGTTGCCAGTGCCTGACACTGGAGAGAACATGAGATTCGACGAGGAAGTTGTTTTCGTTGTGATAGTTCCGTTGTCCAAAGACGGTTTTCAACAGGCTACGGCCATTGACATAGTCCTACCTGCAGTGATACGGTACACTACATCCTCCAGGTCAAAAATAGCAAAACAAACCCAGACCTACGACCTTACTACCAAGTCAGAGATCAACTTTCCTTCTACGATGGCATCCTGTACAAGCCAGAGAAGTTAGTGGTTCCTGTGCAGTGCGGGGACAGGATAATGGAAGTAACACATGAAGTACATCAAGGAATTACAAGAACCACGAGTGTGATTCGTGAACGCTACTGGTGGCCACACAAGAATAAACAAATCAAGAGCAAGATAAATAACTGTACAGTGTGTCATTCTACTGACAAACCAGTGAAAACTGCACTGGCTCCCTTGCAGCCCGTCCAGTTCCCAAGTCAACCTTTGGGAAAACTCGCGATCGACATCGTCGGCCAGTTTGATCGTGCACCACACAGTCAGAAGATTTTCATTGTCTTAATAAACAACCACTCTAAGTGGACTGAGATACAAGCCACGTCTTCCGTGACCTCAGCGACCGTCATAACTTTCTGAAAAAATGTTTTTTTTTTCCGCGTGAAGAATTTACCATGTGAAATTTTCTCTGACAATGGGATCCAGTTCATTTCTCGAGAGTTTAATATTTATTTACATGAGAATGGCATCAAACACAGGAGAACATCTTTTTATCATCCTCTATGCAAAGGACAGGTTGAAAGATTTAATCGTGTCCTGAAGTCTTGTCTTCAGTTGGCCATTGTGCAAGGTCGTCCCCTTCCAGACGCCGTTCGGGACCACCTGGAAGTGTATCGTCGTACAGTGCATCCTGCAACAGGGTTTGCACCGTCCCTGCTTCTACATGAAAGAATTCACATATCTAGGCTTGACTTACAGGGTATGCCGACAAGAAAAGCTGCCTGCTGACCTCCCAAAGAGACGAGCTCAACTCCAAGAAAGAGTCAACAGGTATCAGCATCACATACAATCCTACTCTGATCACCGTTGAGCGGTACGACCAGCTCAGTTTCACCCTGATCAAGAAGTTCGTGTTTTGAAGCCCAATCACACTGATTAACTGCATAGTAGATACACTGAACCACAACCAATACAGGCACAACTATGACCGTCCGCATATCAGCTAGCTCATGGTCGAAGATGGAACGCATCGAAGATCACAAAAAGAACACAACTGCCATCGATACAAGTTCCTGACCAAGTCTGGGATGATGATGATGAAGGTGGTATACCTATACCTCCTATGGTTCCTGCGGTTCCTGCACCTGCCAACATCCCTGAAACCACTTCAGCGCCTACAGTGCAAGTGGGATCTTTCCTTCCGGATAGTTGCGGTGCCCTCGCAGTGTCTGGTTTCTTGGTTAGACCCGGTTACCCTGCTGCAAGTATGGTAGGTGCACCTCGCCATGCTGCGCTGGGTACTCCCAAGAAGCCAGATTCTCCAGCTCCGCTCGAGTATCCTGCTACAGATGCCCCTTGTCTTCAGCCCTGGTTCCTCGGAGGACTTGGGGCACTCCGAGGAGTCCGGCCACCCTCCTTCGGCCGTGTCTCCTGCTCCTGTGGATGCTCATGGCCCGGGTCTCGCAGTAGCCCCCGGGAATTCCATGGAGCCTGACCACGCAACTGTGCCAGGGATCTCAGGTTCCTAAATCTACTCTTAGGCCTGTACTGGTGCCTGTATCCGGTTATTCGTCCGAGCACTGAACAGTCGGTTCATGGTCAGCCTGCTGTTCCTGAACACCTTGCCGTCCCCGACCTGGCAGTTTTCCCAAAACCTCATGTGGGAATTATCAATTGCCCATTGCCGAGGACGAGTAGTCCTTTGGAGTCGCGTTCCAGTGCACGATCATCCATGCCTCAACTGGAAGAGTACATGGAAGGAGTCACCGTCTGAGTTTCACACACCACCCACAGTTTCTGAGCCACCCACAACCCGTCATCCACCAGCGGCACAAGGTCGACCAACGCGCCAGAAAAAACTTCTCAGATAGTTTAAGCACTTTGTTATGTCGATTGATGATGGTGGCAATGACTCAGACTCTGATTTCAGTGACTATGAATTATCCATTACAGAATATAGATTTTTCAGATGATTTAGGAATGGGTTTTCATGTAGATTGAATTTAGTACAGGAGACAATGTGTTAGCATACGTACTAAACATAGATGTCTAGGTTCATGTTAGGAAATCCTTGGTCAAGGAAAAAATGTCCATGACAAACACATATACTAGACACTGACAATACTATACAAACTAACCAACATCGCCCATGTGTCCTGGACATTTGAATAGTAGAGTAGAACATGTTATGAAAATGCTCCACTGTCATAGACATCCTTTTGCTTTTTGCTCATCGAAGGAGGGAAAGTTAGGTGCATTTTGGAGAGATTAACTTTTTAAGTGTTGTGAATTTTGCCTGCAATTACTCTCATGGCATGAGGAACTTTCCGGCTTCATATGCATAATACTTTATTTTAGGCGATGAATATTCTTTCCGCCAAAGGCAATTTTCTGCAGTGTGATGACATTATCGAAGTTTCGCTATTTTTGTAAGAGAGTTTTGCAAATATTTTATTGTGTCAAATTTTTGAGAGTGATAGCGAGTCTTCTCCCACGTTTTTTTATTTCTTCATATGGAAGGGAGAATGTAGTATTCAGCTAGTCAGCTTTCTTCTCCAGAAGTGGCGCCACTCATGAACCATCTCAAACAGATGAATGGTTTGTGATGAGCATGCCATAGCGCCATCAAGATAAATAAACAAAGCAGCACAGGCGCCGGTCTCACGCGAGACCGGCGTGAGCTTGTCGTCGCCTGCAAGAACTCTGAACGGAGCGTTTGTGTTTTTCCTTGGCTCCCGAGGTACCCAGCCAGGGTTCACTCAGAGTACGTAGCTGCTTTGGCCTGCGCCATATGGAGCCAGTTTCGTAGTCAGGGTTGTGGGCGAAGCTTCCTGAGAATGCTTGTCGGCTACCAGGTTGCGGTTTTACAGTAAGTCACCGGCACCTCCGTCTATTTAGTCTCTGAACCATATCCGATATCTTTTGCAGTTCAACCCGCCCCCACGCACTCCTCTAATATAACATATGCCCGCGTAGGCGGTATAGAACACAGTTTTTTTTTTATCAAGGCTACCACAGGTATTCTCGTCCTGAGCTCAATATTTATTCACGCGGACATCCCCGGAAGGCCACACGAGGCCAGTGATTTCAAGGAAGTCCTATTTCTAACGGTAGACCGGAAGGACGTCGCTGGCTTAGGTCGGTATCAAATGAGCCACGGTCTGGATGATCACTTTCGGAAACGGTGCTCCTAAGAACAAGGTGGATGCACGGGCGAGGTTCGGCTATCAAAGGAATGAAGCACACTACCATTGACCCGTGCAAAGAGGAAATCAAGCTCAAGCTTCTATGGATGCCTATTTTCATGCCAGGGACTCGAACGTGAGAAAGGTCCTAGAACCCTTTGGAAAAGTCGGGGGCACGAAGAGAGAGAAAAGTGGAGATTTTTCAGGTCTTGAGGACTTATATTGAACGACAACAGATTGACTCTCGTCCTAAAGCACGATCGCATGGTAGACGAGATCCCACACATCATGAACGTATGTGTGTCGAACGCGCCTCGCTGTAATCCCCTGTATACCGCCACTCTGCCTGAGAAGCAAAGCGATTGAACACATCCGCCTACAGTGACGCACTCCTCTGTGCCATGAGTGCTGCAGGTTTAGACATACCACTGAAGAGTGCGTTGTATCATATGCCTCTCAAGCTACAAGAGAATACATAACCACAGAATTACCACAGCGAGCATATAATTGATTTGGAGGAAATGTGCAATGAGGAGCTGGACACTTTCGCAAGCAACGGACGACCACGCCATCACAGAAGACGACAACTTTAACAACGTTACAAAAGACATGCGAGCGGAACAGAATGACGAGCGTAGAAAACAATACTCGGGACAAGAGGTACCACGAGCTGAACCAGAGATATCTACAAACAAGGAAAAGGACTCTGGCAAGCAACTGATGCAAGTCAAATGGTCGGCTGAGGAAAACAGAAACAGCTAGGCGGCACATCAAGAAACCCCAGGTTGACGTCCCCGAGTCTCCGAGGGAGGAATCCCAGGTCAGAATATCTTCAACAACCTCCACCAACCCGCAAAAGCAGCGGTTTCCCAAAGAACAACGGCTAAAACTCCTCCCGGCTGTCCTTGAATCCGACCCATAAAATCAATAGAAACCGCGTCACCGCCACCCATAAATAAGTCCCTTCACTATTCCCACTTAAATATATGCACGAGAAATAAGAGTCAAAAGAAAAACAACACCAACAGGCTTCGGTCTTTAGAGAAAGACGGCAGCGACATTTGTGGCCCTGCAGGAAACAAAAGTGTTAAAGAAAGAATTCCTTATTTTTAGAGATGTAACCCGTGGATGAACGCCTATGACGTTTTCCACTCTCCCGCAATCGACTTACTCAGCAAGGGAGCGAAATTCTGCTCCACAAACGTATGAATTAGCAAAATGTGTAGCATTCTCGGGGCGGACTGACAGTGGGCGCCTAACGGTAGCCAAACGTCCCTCCTACAAAGCCAGCCTTGGCGGCATAATTATTGCGTGTGCGTACAACGAC
Source organism: Ixodes ricinus (assembly GCA_037355805.1). NCBI lineage: Eukaryota > Metazoa > Arthropoda > Arachnida > Ixodida > Ixodidae > Ixodes > Ixodes ricinus. The sequence continues at coordinate 1,074 of JAZHYW010055748.1, read as the reverse complement.
GTCTTCAACAAAGGGAAAGTATTCTCCGGAAGGCTATAGTTCAACGGCCGACGACTAGATTTAACGTCATCCTGCTAGGAGACTTGAATTGCGTTTTTAAAAACAAAAAGAACAGGATTCCATCAACAAACAGTGTAGGCCCAAGCGCAGAAGTTTCAACAATCACTGGTACGAGACTGCGACTTGGTAGACCCATGAGCAACATCAAACCAGCGTGCCCTCTTTACTCACTCCCCAAGTGGTCGTCTGGTGCACGATTGAATAGAATCTGGCATTTCCGGAGCAGTTTGCGGTGCATTGACGCCATTCCTGCCTTTTTTTTTTCTGATCATTGTATGGTTCAGGGTGACAGTAGGCACGAAAACTTCTAAGAAAACAAGGAAGTCATAGGCCTGGTCCCTTTGGAAAATCACTGAGAGACTACCGAAAACGAAGATTTTGAAGAATGGAGTAGAATCAGCTCTAAAATATTGAATGTACCAAACATGGGTGGGGGCAGAAATGGGAAATGTTTAAACAGGAAATAGGGAGAAGATGAGCATCGGACTGCCATCAATTGTGGCATACCGAACGAAAATAGGAGAGGCGAGCTTAATGATGACATTCTCTGCCTAGTATACGCGCCTTGAATGCCAGGAACCAGGAAAATACAGAGATGACATAGAGAAACCTAAGAGAACAAAATTAAGATGCATGATAACACCGCAATACGGAGGAGCCGCTGTAAGAACACGTACCTTGCAGGTCATAGAGGGAAAGCAACTGGCGAAGAGTTACCTTAATTACGGCAAGAATATGGAAAAAAGACGGATTGACACATTACAAGGAAATGGTCGAATTTTCACGTGATGAAAAGGAAACTTTTGAGGAACATTTGAAGCCTACTACGAAAATATATTTCGCTGCCGAGCCACTTAATGTAACCATAGAAATGCAGAAATCTTTTATTATCTGGGCCACCAACACTACCAAAAGAGACGACCGAAAACTTAAACGCCCCCATCGATGTAAGCGAAGTAGACTTAAATATAGAAATTATAGAAAAATGGAAAGGCCAAGTCCAGATGGTTTACC